>JANTOQ010339797.1:5160-22039 GCA_027564595.1 Bythotiara depressa
TTTGGTGAATTGATATTTTAACACATAAATTATTTATTCTTTAGACGGTAACTGACTTGCTGTCATTGCATAAGTTTTGGTGAATTGATATTTTAACACATAAATTATTTATTCTTTAGACGGTAACTGACTTGCTGTCATTGCATAAGTTTGGTGAATTGATATTTTAACACATAAATTATTTATTCTTTAGACGGTAAATGACTTGCTGTCATTGCATAAGTTTTGGTGAATTTATTGTGAGTAGTTTTTCTTCCCCTCACATGACATAATAGTTGATATTAGTGCCATTCTCCCAAAAAAGTTAATACTTAGAATACTTAGAATTGTTGCTAAGAACAAAATATGCTACAAAAATGCCAACTTTAACATTGAATATCTCAGAAATGGAAAGAGCTTTTTCAAAAATTTAAAAAGTGCTGTTCCTAATTTTTGAAGCTCTTTAATCTTGAAAAGTTTCATTTTTGACCGAACTTCTCCTTTTATATAAATAAAAAGGAAAAAGTGATGGGGTTAAACACAAATTATTATCTATGATTTCTTCTGGGACCATTGACATGTATTTTATTTATGATGGGTTCCACTTCAAATCTTTGCTAAACACCTTGTTCACTTTACACTGATTCAATCCATGATCATCTTCACTTCATCTACAAATTGAGGAGCAGCATTCATTACCAAATTTCCCATGTTTCACTTAATTCAAATTCAGATATCCTTGTTGCAATCATTAACAAATCTGTGGACAGTGTTGTGTCCTAGACTTCCACACCAGTCAAGTTAATGCAAGAAAATGTGGCAAAACATCAGGTAAATGTAAACAAATCCTTACATAAAGCACTTGCAATAAAGAATTTATTTAGTCGTTCCTTATCCAAGCGTTGTTTCACACTGAAAAAGCTTTTATGAATGAATTTATGAAGTTAAAAATTAGGGTATCATAGGTAACAATTCAAAGTATAAAATAAGTTATATTTTAAGGCGGCATCTTAGCCAGGTGATAATGTTGACCGCATATAAAAGTTTATAAACCAAGAAGCAATATAGCAGTTCTCCTTTGTATGATAAAGGGATTCCTGCATAAAAAATAAGTTGGGCTTATATGAAAGCCCTTCAAAAATGATGAAAAACCATCTGTACCAAATTGTATTCCTAAGGTTATGTATTTTCCAAGAAATTACCAATATAATTTTGCCATATATGGTAAACTTCCTTATTACATCACAGGTTTTGAGAAGTGGCTTGAACATCTGCTGCTTTAAAAGTGCTTAAAATTGCTATCTTGAGAACCACTTGGTATTTTTGATAAAATAAAAAGGGTATTTCATCATTTTTGTAGGGCTTTCATATATATTTTTTATGCGGGAATCCCTTTAATTTCTACTTTACAGCTTGTGAATGAACCATCTTCTACCTGGCTACAAAAATGAACTCGAAATCAGTTTTTTTTCCAAATTTCTTCCACTGGCAATGTAATTTTCACCCCATTATCAACACACAGTTGTATTTCTTCACAAAAATGATGATAGAGGCAATTCTCAGCATGACATTACAGTTTGCAATAACAGTTTGGTGACAGTCACTGTCCTCATAATCGATGTTCTGACTGTACTGCACAGCATTTTTTAACAGATTTTCCTGTTGCAATTTCAACACATTTTTCATACTATCCATAAAGTGTTGTGTACACTATAAGTAACAACATCTATAGTTTTCCACCATAAATTACACGAGTGCTGTTTTTATTAAAGGAGATTTCAAATTGATCTTTTAAAACACTGGGTCAATTAAGTAAATTTTCTTATTATAGATGCTTTGTTTTTTATCTGACATATCGTTTTGCCGATCAGTTTGAATGCATGAACAGAAATAGACATTTCTGAAAAGGGACAAAATGAAATTATAAATTATTCTTTGAAAAAAAAAGAGAAATTTTTAAAATAGAAACAGCTGTCTCATCAGAAAAAATGGTATGGTCTAAGGCCTGGTTTCTACAGACCAACAAGTTTTACTTTTTATTTAAAAAAAACACTTCCATGTTTAAACTCTTATGGACTAGTGTGAGTCTAGTCATACTCACAAAGTTCTGTGTATCAGATTCACAGTGTTGATTTCAAGCCCTGATGTTTTGTATTGCCCTTATTTTTCAGGCAATAAAAATATTACAATGCATATTTTAGCACATTTTGATAACCGCATGCAATGCCCTTTTGGAAGATATTAAGAAATTTAAATATACTCTCAATTAGGGGGTCTAAATTGAAAACGTACCCCTTTAAAGACTTTTAGAGGTCAAAAGTACCCTTTTACAAGGAAATCACACCCATACCATGATGGAATATATCCTGAAATATTTACGTCAGGAAAAGGATTTGTTTTAGGTAACTAAGACTTTCTTCAAATTTAATTACCCACAACAATAAAAATTATGGATTAATAATGATAATCATTGCACTTGAACATTAAATAATACGAACTTTAAAACAAATAAAAACAATTAAAAATATGTATTTAATAATTATGGCTAATAACGAGCAGTTGATGCAAACCTCGAAGAATAGCTACGTTACACACAACTATGTTCTTATTTAGCACAGTGGCACCTTAATCGTACATGTGCATGGTTTTTACCCCCAAATTTGTACATACAAATTTGACATGCTCAAAAATTAATATACACAAAAATAAAAACTTTCACAAAAAGTTTTGTTCTTGCTTTAGAATAAAAATATGACTTGTTTATTTATTTATTTATTTATTTATCATTTCTAGTATCATTCTGGTTTATTTATTGTTCATTGCTCACTAGCCTATGTATTTAGATTTTTTCCTTTTTGTAAAATACTCACATATTATTAAAACGATAGCTTCAGATATTATTTTTCTTAATACGTTTATGTGCAAACTGCATTCACAGAACAAAAATTCATTACCAAGTAATGTTTTTATATCAAAACTAGTAAAACGTATTTACAATATTTTATTTGATGAACATATTAAATGGGTTTAAGGCAACAATCTTTTCTCATCAAAAATCAATAATTAAAAGTGAAGCCATTACTATTAATTCATTAAAACTTTCTTCCTAATTAACGAACTAACCTAAAATTACTTTACATTATGTTGTATTACCCCCTGGAAAATTTCAAAATTGGGACTTAGTACAAGTAAAAAATCCCTTGCAGGGGTGTCTATTTATTTAATGATTGTATCATATTAGTCATATCACAAAATAACTATGTTTGACTCTTCCCCATAGATGAGATTAGGAGATAATTCCAGTCTTATATAGTTGGTAAAGTAGAAACATTGTAGATGTTTAGATGTTTCCTATAGCATATAATTATCACTCTCCCTCAGTACTGTTAGACTATCAGAAATCCCCATGAAGGAGCGTTGCCCAACAATTGCATACAGATGATTTTTATGCTTGTTTAAAAACAGTCTTTACTTATATTCGCCATTGTCCAGGTATTGTCCAGGTATAAACAATTGTTATTCATCCATAAAAATGCAAACAATTAAATCATTAAAAAACAACTTTATCATTGCAAACAACTCTCCCTAAACATGACCTATGCCATGTGACTTGAAAAGACCAATGACCATAAATCATGTGACTTGAAAAGACCAATGACCATAAATATATTGTGCTACCAAAATAGCTGCAGATGTTGAAGACATCAGACTTTCTGGTTTCTTATTACAGTGAACTTATTAGATCAATAAATAAACAAATAAAATGTTGTTTTACTTTTTATACATTGTATACTTTTGCACACCACAATACAACTCCATTTACTGGATTAACTTGATGCTACTGTTCTATATGTAAACAATTCATTAGCTTTTCCAAGCTCCTATCCTGTGATAAGTTATATAAATGTTTACAAATTTAAAAAGAAACATCTGCAATGTTTTTAATTTAATATCATCATTACTTATTTCAGTATTTATTATTCATACTTACTTTACATTATGTTGCATTACCCCCTGGAAAATTTTTAAATTGGGACTTATTACAAGTAAAAAATCCTTTGTAGGGTATCTATTTATTTAATGATTGTATCATATTAGTCATGTCTCAAAACAACTATGTTTAACTCTTCCTCATGAGATTAGGAGTTAATTCCAATATTGTTTAGTTGGTAAAGTATACTTCACCTGTTCTGTTGACACTTGCTGGTAACGCTTTCCAGAGTTATCTTTGCATGCCTCAACATATTTCTGCCATGGTTTCTGTGAAAGACAAGTCAGTAGTTAGTAATGATCAGAAAGAAGATCTTGTTCTGTACCACAGAGAATCGTGTAACGAGTGCATGAAACCAAAATGTGACATCACTCATGTATTTAATTGAACCTGTGCACACCCTCCACCCTTCTCCATTTTAATTTATTGATAGGAAGTTAGCTGATAAGTTCAAAATCTAATCACTAATTAATTAATACCCATGATGGAGAACTAATTAAAAATAATCCAGCACCCATGAAGGACAGCTAATCAAAAAGAATCCAGCACCCATAAAGGACAACTAATTATAGAGATTCCAGCACCCATGAAGAAGAACTAATTATGAAGAACCCAGTATCCACCAAGAATAAATAATTATAAAGAACCCAATACCCATGAAGGAGAACTAATTAAAAAGAATCCAGTACCCATGAAGGAGAACTAATTAAAAAGAATCCAGTACCCATGAAGGAGAACTAATTATATAAAGAACCCAGTATCCACCAAGAATAACTAATTATAAAGAATCCAGTACCCACGAAAGAGAGCTAATTAAAAAGAATCTAGAATCCACCAAAGAGGACTAATTATAAAGAACCCAGTATTCTTGGAGGAGAACTAATTATAGAGAATGCATTTAAACTTTTGTAAAGTGGTCATCTTCCAGGTTGTACCAGGATTTTGAGTTATAACTACACCTTGGGACCACTGTGAGTTAGTATGGTTAAGAATAAAGATTCCTCTATATTGTGAATGGAATAAACCTTTTCATTAGAGATTGAAGATAGCTGCTGAAACCAAAAACTGTTATTCCTTTTAACCCTTTAATTCCCCCAGAAATAAATCAAATAATTACTTATGTTTACAATGTTGCTTCTTTCCAGGGTGTTAATTATTAGAAATAATAATAAAAAAGAAAATTAACAAGATGTTTACTAAAATATGTTTTAAGTATATTTTTAAGCATTATAGGGTAAAACACTAATGATACATGAATTAACTGTGCACAGATCCAAGTAAATACTTGGTTCTACAGCTTCCCGTGACCTTAATCCACAGGGAATCCTTTTGAATTGAGCCTGGGTATGCTGTTTATTAGATACCATATGGATGCATCAAAGAAGATATAAATGATGAAGACAACTGAAACGATCTTAGTATTTATGTATAGCACTAGATCTTAGCCCTATAAACTGACCTGTTGTGTGATTAATATTCTTAAATGCATTTAATATTCCTTTGTTTATTTATACTCCCTTACTCTCAAGTATCCTTAAGGTTTACTATTTTTCTGTGAAATGTAATTGAGGCATTGAGGGTACTAAGAATAGCATTGAAATGATTTTTGTCTAGTTTTTTATCACAATATCTTCTCTACATCCATCCATATATAATGGCATCTTTAAACAAGCATAGCCTCTAAATTTAAAATGTGCATAATTAGCAGGTGGTACAGAATATTACAGGTACAAGAAACTTCTCATTAGTCAATGAAGATTAAGTGTAAAAATGATAATGAACAGATTAGTTTAGGAACAGTAACATAAAAAAAAAATTAGTATAACATTATTTAAATATTGTACAGTCTCAAATTATACACGCAACAAAACAAAAGCATAGGGATTTTTGTAAATTAATTTGTCCTTATAAGTCAGAAAATGACTCAAAGGCTTCCTTTAAGAACAAAAAACTGGATAGGGTTGGAATGTGGAATTTCTGGTAATGATTAATGAAATGAAACAATACAATATTAATGTTAATTAATTAATTAATTCGTTAAAAGATAGTCGTTACATTATATTTTCTTAGCAAAACGAGAAGAAATTTTGACTTTTAACGCAAGATCTAGTGCTTATTGTAATATGAATAATATAAATTAGGGATTTATAAAAAGTTGCAATGAATCAGATTTTAGTGATGTTTAATGAGTTATAATTTGGAGATAGAGATGATCAGGAAGAATCATAATCGCATCACAAATTAACCCTTTAATGCATAAGGATACCTCCTGGTTGTATTAAACTTCCCATTGGATACCTTTATAATTTTATGATAGAGCAGGGGGTAATAAACTTCCCATTGGAAACCTTAAAAATCTTATGAGGTACCAGGGTGTGTTATTAGCTTTTACTGAATTTATTTTACATTATATTTCCAATAATTAAACCCCTGGCAAAAGCAAAATAGTAAAGAAATGACTAATGATTTGATTTCTTTCCAGGGGGTGCTATGCATTAAAGAGTTAATGTGATACCTAAGATTTCTAACATCTATGTCACAGTATCATGATTGCATAAACTGTAAGGAAAAACGGATAATTTACTCAAATGAGGACACCGTTATGCTAATGATATCTTCATATGATTATTTTTATGCTATTGTAGTGAAACATACAATCCACATCAATGACAGATAACTGATATACTTAAGTTCTTATGGCAAATACATTCGCAAGTTGTTGTGTAGTATACTGATCCATTAACTTATTTATTTACGTTGGTTACACTGTCACATAATACTTACATACAATCTCCAAATAATTGTGGCTACTCCAAACTGACTAGCCATTTAATTGTATATGAAATAAATACAAAAATAAGTTTACCTGTGACGATGGGGTATGTTGATATGGATTGTGACGTACACCACAATCTGGGCAGATATCTTGAATTTCTTCAATGACCTCACCATCTGGTGAATGGCGTTCCCCACAGTCTGGACATATGTCATACATCTCTGACATATGAGAATTTTGGGAGCCTATAAATATTAATTACACAGCTGTTATGAAATTAAAACTTAAATGTTTCACAACATTTTAACTTTTATTGCTCCTGGTATGCTCTGATGAGGGGGAGTAAGGGTGAAAACCAAAACATTGATTATTGGACACTTAAAGCGAACTTGGTTTTGGTATTACAACCCTATTCCAGACCAAAAGAAGGCCCAGATATAGGACACTTTCCCTGTGGAATTCCTAGCCTGGATATTTTATAAATTTGAGGGGAAATGACTGTAAAGTGTTATACTACTACTAGGCTCCTCCATAAAATTCAAGCATACCCCCTGTATTATAATAAATAAATGTTTCTTCATGGAGAATAATCAGCATAAGACTTAACATATATATATTGACTATATTTTACAAAGAAAAGTGCCAATGATTTCAAAAGCACCATTTTATAAAACAAGACTCACTAATTAAAGAACAAACAAATATTGTTCAAACACAACAACAATATTGACAAAATAAAACAAAAAACAAAAGAAAGGTAGAATTATTAAAGTAGATAAAAACATTTGCTGAAGTGTAGGAAATATTGTTCAATCAAAAATGTATGGTTGCTAGTTATTGAAATCCACTCTACTTAGCCAGTCCACATGACGAGGTTGACATCCAGTTACCTATTATGCACAGTAACAATTATATCCACCTATAAATCTTAGAGAACTATATAATTAATTATAAATCAAAACAATATACTGAAAGCCTTTAAAAAATGGATCAACAAAAGTAAACAAAATCTCAAAAAGGGAACAACATTTTGTTAAGATCCCCTAACTAAAAGCATAATTTAAGTTATTTATTTGCTGTTTTGATTTTCCCAGTGGATTAATTATTGTAAATATAAGGTAAAATAAATTTGGTAAAATCAGATAAGATCCCCCTGTTCCTCGTTTAATTATATATGCTTTCTATAGGAAGATAAATTTATTCAGGATGTACATGCATACATTAGAAAAGGCATTGCATGCAATTATTTTACCCAAGTAGGTACGGGAGTATGCACTGGCCACAGTTCAAAAGCTATAGCCTGTAAATAACTAGTCATACTTTCAATGAAATCATTAAGATACGAATCAAACTCTGTGGTTGAATTTGCAATATCTGAAAGGCTAGAAAACAAATTATTTCCACTGTTTCAAGTATAGTTACTACAAATGTTTTTTATAAAAAACACAACAATGAAAACCAATCTATACAAAATGCAGTATATTGTAGTGGTGAAACAGTATCCATGGAAACAATTATGTAGCCTCAACTCTTAATGCTGAGTGTTTAGCAGAGACATCACATACATCATGTTTTTATGTTAGCCTTTGATCTTAGAAGGAATCCACCACTTTGAAAATTAGAGGCAATCACTTTAATCTTTATACTAATAGATTTGATATGTTTCACAGAAGTTTTTAAACACCCAAGAAGTATGAAACACATATCTATAGAAAGAATAATAATACAAATAAATAAATAAAAAGTAGGTATAGGATGGCAAGCTCTGGATTAGTCAATAAATTAAATTAATATCATTAGTGAATTCCAACTTCAGAACACGAAACATAAGGAAAACAAGGAGATATAATGGTAATAATTATTTTAAACTAATTTTTAGGATTGACTACAAAGTGAAATAATAACATTAATATAAACAATAACAAAGGGTCAAGGTTGTTTATCATCATTTTATAGTCATAAATAAGAATAATTTAATATGAATCACGAGTAAAAAGTTCAAACTTCTTTGCTTCAACTACATCTCTCAGCAATGTGTTTTCGGACTCTAGTCATTTATTTATTTGATTATTATTCTTTGTATACACTGTGTTTTATATAATATTATAATATAAGTATAAAAATTTATTTTCGTGTTTGCTCTTTATACTTTTGCATTTTTCATGTTAGTATGTGCATCCATGGATAATATGATTTGTAACTTGTGATTTTATGATGTCTAAATACAGTTCCTTTTTATTTATTTACATTTTCTATGATAGTAGAGGTTCCTCATAGAGTATTACTTTCTCTATCAAAATTGTGATTATTATGATGGTAAAATGAAATATTATTATACTTTTAAAATAACACAGTGAACACTTGTGTGGTTATAATGGCGTCCTCGTTGATATTCTGTCTCTGTCTTATTACTGTGGTTGCTTATATTTACCAGATGATTGTGATGGAGCAGGCAGTACCCAAACAAAATGCCATAATCAAGAGGAGGAACACAGGATTTTTCCAAACCGCTTCAATACATAAAGCATCTATGAAGGAGAGTGACATTTGATAAAATAATTGCACATGCACTTTAAGTACATGTGTGAGGGTATGATATACACATCCAGTGCACACTCAAGCACGGAAAGGCCTGTAATTAGAGTTTCATCCTGTAACACTCTGAATTTTATACCTCTAACATAGCAGATACAGAAACACAAAAGAGAAATTATAATATATTACCGCGACAAGTTCAAAATCCCTTATAAATGCAGATATAAAGAAAAATATAACTTATAAACTAGATGATACTTCATTTTTATTCTTCATTTAATTCTTAGAAACAGCTCTGTAAAAAAATACTAATCTTTTGTTGATTACTTTGGAAATAGAATAACAGATAAGACAATAATTAGATTAAAGAGCCAAGTTAATGATTGATGAGCAACTACTATACATTCCTGATAATACAACAGAAATATATGTTCTAATCTTCCATATTTAGTCAAGAACCCTCCTACTTTGTACAGATGTATTTATTTTGTGAGTAGGAATATTAAAAATCAGAATGTTGTGATAAATATTGTAATAAAAACTTTTTTTATGGGTAGTTTTGGGAGATTCTTGATTAAGCTTTTATTTTATTTTATTTTATTAGAATTTTTAAAATGGTTTTTTATACAAAAAATGTCTGCAATAATTTCCTTGTTTTAATGGTTTATCATAATTATCTGAGATGTTCATTTATTGAAAATTCAAACATTAGTTGATATATTTACTTATTTATTTATTTACATATTTATCAGAGGTGAATTAAATGTTTATTTTGAAACTCCAAAATAATCTCAAGGACCCGCTAAAAAACGAGAAGTAGGTGTTCCTTACTATGCATAAATCGGTTGCAACAACCCTTCACAAAAAGAAATTATAATACACTTTTAAATGACAATGACACAGAAATTGTTTGAGTTTGGTGTAAACATCTAAAAATTTAAAACAATATTAGCATTTGTTTACCATGTTTAAGTGAAGTACATTTTATACTTGTGCTTTCCTTTACAGTTATGCAGCTGACGTTTGAGCTATAGTCTAATTGGTAAGATATCAGTGGGGGTGATATGGTAATGTGACATGTTAGTTCAAGAACATCTCTCATAGAAAATAAAAGTAATTACAGAGAAACTGTTCTTTCAAATAAGAATAGATTTTTAATGGGGGAAAATTATTTTATTTTATTTTCTCTTTTTTTGTGCTAATGTTTCTAATAAGTGAAAACACCACAGGATACATACATACTGTGCACTCAAATTCTGATGCCCAAAAATGTTTTAATATGAACAAACTTATTAATACAATTTTGACTGTTTCCGGGATACATAAAACCTACTTATGTTTTCTTTCTTGTAATTCAATATACTTGATCCATGAAAAACATTGAAGTAACGGATCACGAAAGGCACATTTACTCATGAGGTACATCCATGCACTAAAGTGTTAATTTCATGTCTTTCAAAGAGTTCTGTTAAAATCACCAGTGTGTAAATATATATACATATTCATATACTCAGGACAACCTCTTCAGTACCTAAAGTTATGTTATAATTGATCTGTGAATAAGCTGTTAGCATTCAAAAAACAAAATAGAATGATCTACATGAACTTTGAATTTAATCATATCCCTTCAATCTTGGTGCCACATTGGCAAAAAGTAATATTCCGCAAGTGATGTGAAAGTTTCTACAGATAAATAAATAAAAGACAAAGGTTTATTCTTTCAATTTACTTTTTGAGCCATGAATAACAACTTAGACACCATGTTAGTTTATTACAGCTGGACAGTCTCACTTGCCTCCTAATTGGTTTGTTTGGGAAACATTGTGATCATACCAGGTTTCACTCAACATCTCGTTCTTGTTTTCTGAGCACTTTGATAATGTAATTGATAATTATCCTTAGACTGTGACGTATATATACGTCTTTATGGCCTTGTTCCATTATAGTGCTTGTATCCCTGGAATGTGAGAAGTTCAGGAAATGTGGATTAGTCCATCGTAATCTACAGTAAATTCTGTGTCTAATGTTGTTGTTGTTTTGATTCCGTTAAAGTCCAGCGATCTGATACTCCAAAAATGGTGAAAATATTTCAATTTTTGAAAAAATGATTCACTCTCAAAGGGTTAAAAATATGAATGAGAGCCTAAAATGATGTAAATACCAAATATTTTGTTCAGGATTTTAAAACCAATTGATTGTATTTAAAGCTCTAATTGGAGATGTGAATCTGCTCCCCTTAACCGGAAAACTCCAAAATATAATTGTTGTCCTTAGGGTTTGTCCAAACTGCCATCATTCAACAATTTAGGCTTTTATTCTAAGAAACTTGACTACAGCTCTGTCAAAGGAAAAATTCATGATTTTTTCTCAACAGCCTGTAACCTATAACCTAACCTTCATAAAGGAACATATAGAAAACTGCTAAAGGGATTCAAAACACTTTTTTCATTACCTTATTATTTCTCACTTCTTCAAGATGTTTCTAAAAACAAAGGCCATGTACAACAGGCTCTAGCAAACAAACATCTGCAGCAAAGAAATCATGTTCAGGGGGTAAATTTATATTCTGCTTCTCATATTTTTAAATGGAGGGAGGGATTATTACAGAGATAAGCAAAATCTCTTTCAGGTATACAGTGTCGAAAGGACTGCTAAACTATGAAAGATTTTCAGGAGCAGTCTGAGTCTAGCCAAGAGGGTTGATATTATTCAACAACTTCTTTCTAAATGATTGTTTACTTTATGATATTTGCTTTGAAGAAACAAAATTTCTTGGTAATATAACATAATGGTTGATATTATTCAATAATTATTTGTAAAGCAGAAAGACAGTAATAGTTTAATTTAGGACTTTGTTTTGAAGAAACAAAAGTTCACGATATTAATTTGTTGATGGCAAGACAGATCATTAACATGAATTGTTTGCTACAAAGATTAAAACAAATATTCTTTCAGTAAACAGGGTGATCTAGAGCAAGGCTTGAAATAACACTAAATAAACTCTGTGGAGAAGAGACTTTTAATTGTTTTAACAAGTATGATGTTTGCCACAGTGATTTTGCTTAGTTATTTCAGGGCTTGTAGAGCAATTTTAGAAGTCAGTATACTGATTTGGCGAAAACTTAATTTGGGCACAAAATACTTGAATATTATTAAAGAACAATTTTTCCAATTTGCCTTATACAAAAATATAGTAATGGTCCAGAAGCAAACAGTTATACAATACAACAATATTCACAAAGTTAGGAAAACAAAAGGACTTGATTTTCCAGTATAAAATTAGCTATCTTTACAGTCTTAGGGGCTTTAGGATAAATACTGCTCTGAAAATGCATTGATTGGCCTCTGGCAACTGTAACAAAGGTTATCTGATATTTACAAGTTAATATCTTGACTAACTACAACAGCACTATGTATATCTGAAAGTTTAATCCAACACACAACATCAATATTACATGTCCAATTAAAAATATGTGTATTAATTACTCCTTTAATGCCAGGATCCTCGCGTCTATTGTAAATTTCTTATTAGGAACTTTTATAATTTTACGAATACCCCGGGGGTATTTTCAGCTCTTACCAAGTTCATTTTCCTTTTTATTTCCAATAATTAATCGCATGGAAAAACAAACAAAAAAGCACAGGAATAAGTAATGATATAAATTATTCTTTCTGGGGACATCAAACAATAGAAGGTTAAAGAGAATTTTTATTTGTATATAAACAAAAGAATATTCCAGAATTTATCCACCATTCTGAAGATAACAAAAATAAATAAAGCATTATAAATTAATGTTTTGGTTATTGTTCTTAACCCTAATGAACTCTACTAAAATTATCACGTTGCCAGCAAAACCAGTTATTAAAGTGAGTAATTAAGGTGAGAAGAAACAAAGGGGGAGGGATTATTACCACAACAGCAATATAACTCAGTATAACAGCAAATGTGAAGAAGCAGGAAAGAGTTATTTATAAGTTTAAAACTTCTCTATGTGGACTACAATATCCTGTTAAACCAAACATAAATTTATGGAATTATTAATTATCACATCTCTCATAAGATTTTGCCAAATAAACAAAATGTTTTTGCCAACTTACAACTGCTCGATTAGCTACTTTAATTTAAAATCCAGTTTAACTACAGGAATGTCCAACCACAACCTTGAACAAAGCAAAAATTGCAAGTAAATTTTAAATGGATACCATAAGCTGATGATGAACTGTTGAATTCAAAATCATTTTCTGTTGTAACCTGATCTAACTGTATTTAATCAAGATCTAACCAACTTTAACAATCACACAGTATGTATATATCACACATCTGTGCTGACACCTTTGTTTTATCTGTGTCACATGACACCCTTGATTTTAATGGTAATTGATCATAATTTTTATTGATAACTGTTTTAGTTTCACATTTATAAACAAATTTACTTCCTAGAAATATACAAGGTTGTTTACAAATTAATCATTAACATGTTTGTCATTTCAAGAAGTAGTAGTAGTAATAATATCTTTCGTCATATATTTACAAGTTTTTTGGGTATTTTTAAATATATAACAATGTGCACTGTTAAATAAAATACCAAATATACTAAAACTTGTAAGTTTAAAAAAAGCTAAATGTTAAAAAAAAAGACAGGGACTCGAAGAAGACAAACGGTCTTATCACCAAGTACCTTCTAATTATCAATCAATAATAAATTATCAAAATACTCCATTACAAAAAAATAATCTTCACTTAAATGAACATAAAAAAAAATTGCATGCATGTATTGAAGTCATTCAATCTCTTTTAGGTCAACTTTCTTAAAACTCGTTATAACATTTCAAGGAAGTTTTTTCTTTATTAAAACTCGTTACGTTTCCAGGAATATGTTTCTTCATTTGATATGTGGAGCAAAATAATTTGAATTTTTTTTAACGTATGGAAACATGGTGATCTTCAGTTCAGTAAAACTTTTGTAAGATTTGTCTTCTTCATTTTCATCTTCTTCACTTTAATGAACTGCATTCAGGAATTACTGACACTCGGCAATCAATATATTATGGTGTAAAAAATCTATCATGATGTTGTACATAAAGTCATGATATAAACATGATGTATATCTATTATACAACAACTGATTTTAACTGATTTTAACAAATGAGATTACTTTTTGAAGTTTATCCTATGTTTAACAGCAGAAGCAGAAAAGTGGTCTTTGGGAGTACACTTATCAACTAAAGGAAGATCAAATAATTATTGTCATTTCATTTAGAGCCCAATCCTACAGGGCTACATTTAACATTTGATTGTGAATCCCAGTGCCCCATCCTACAAAGCATGTAACACCACAAACACATTATACCTCACATACGCAATCCTGCATATCAATATAAACACTTCAAGCATAACCCAGATGCCCAATCCTGCATGGCATATTCGTATACAGAATTGCAATTAGCTAGTCTACCAGTACTATTTGATTGACTCCCTAGAAGACCCGTGTATTTGAAGATTAAGTTAAGTACAAAATAAACAATATAAATTGAAATAAATAAATAAATTACACAAAGGGTAAACAAAATAATGAAACAAAATTAAATAATTGAAAAATGAGGACCAAGATGGAGGGAGGGAGATTGGGAAGGAGGGGGAGAGGGTGAGAAGGAGAGAGGGAGGCAGGGAGGGAGTTTGAGAAGCTTGTCCATGAAAGAAGAGACAGATCTGACTGAATTACCTTATCTACAGGCCAGGCCACTAGAAACAATTTAAGGCAAAACCATGGGGGCATATGATCTATCAAAACCAGTTAAAAATGCTCTGACAAGCTGAACAATGTTGCTGTTAAATTAAATCACCTCAATTCTTTCATTTATTTACACACACTGATACATGAAATTATTTACAAGAAAAAACAACGGATTACTGGTGAGTCAGAAGACTTAGAAGAAAACAACAGATTATATAAAGTATATTGGAAAGTCAAAATAAAGACTTAACAATCTTTTAGAAAATAACATTGCTATTGAGCCACATCAAAGAGCTTTAAATTTCAAGTACCTTTTGTAATATTCTATTCACTTCTAACAACAGACTTTGGAATAAGGCTAACCTCAGTGCTAAATACAATCTCAGATAACTATCTAACCACTTAGGTATTGTTCCAAAGGCACTCATAACAATGAGTATAACTTTCACCTTCAATTTCCATAACCAATCCAATTTCTCTTGCTAAGTACAGTCCTGCTATCGCTGGTGCTGCAACATCAATTAACTTACAATTCCTTCCCTTCTTATTCAACAAAATAAATTCAGGCCTCCTAGCTGTAATAATCTTGTCTGTCTGATTTTCAAAATCCAAAATAATTTTATACTCCTCATTCTCTAAAACTCTCTCAGGATCCTGCTTATGCCACTTATTATCACAGTACATCCCTCTTGATTGCTGTCTACGTTAGCTTTAAGAGTATTTGTCTGAAGGACCTTACACTGCACTGCCAGAATCATTCCTTCTGTCTCCTTCAACACATTTTTGTTCTCAAAAATTAGTCACAAGCAACCTTTTTTAGGTCTACTTTTAAGACAATAGAAATAAGAAATATGTTTAGCAATTTTCTTGCAAAGAATATGCATATAACATTCTCTCTCACAAAGATCTGCATAATATAAAGTGTTCATCTACTTACAAATGATAGCTTTTTTAAATTATGTTCACAGACTCATTTTGGATTTATTTACCTTCATAATTTCATCCTTGAAACATCAATCACTAGTTGATTGTTAAGAAAGATTTTCACAAAACAATCTGCTTAAAGGACAATCTTCATTACTGGGCTTTTAAGCACATGTTCATGTGACTTATTTTCTGATTTTGTTTTCACAAACAAATAATTTTATAATTTTATTTATAAACAAGCACGCGTCTCCAGAGTGGACCCAGAGTGAATTCTCAATATTTTTCTTGCATTCTTCATTTTTTTTCCCACATCATTAAAATTCTCACAACAGCATGGTTTTGTTATTTAGCTCATTGTAAGACAATAACCAAGCACCCCAGATTTAATCACAAGTTTCTTCTGAAAAGAATCAACACAATATTAGACCAATCAAAACCTGTGAATGAACTTAAAGAGATCAAAGTTTCCGATCCCTTGATAGAGAATACAAAACAATCTCCATTACTCATACTCTGCTTGATAGCATACTTATTATTTTCTTTCGTCGAGGTTATATTTTGCAACTTTAGTGTCTTCTTTGATTCTTCGTATTACGCAAAAATTCACCTCATACAGTCATGTACGCAGTCACCATATTAGAATGTTACCATAAAAAAAAATTCATGATGCGTGGCATACAGTGTTCGGTTGTCTAAAATTGATTTAAGATGCAAATGATATTTGTAGGCCAGAGAAGAACTCCTTTGAAATATGCACGCATACTCGATGAAATGAATTATGACAGAATCTCCTTTCGCTCTCTCAGAATGCATCGTATGAATGGAAATACGGAAGAAATGGAGGCGATAGGGCAGGGGAAGGGTACATGAGAACTGTTTCACGCTAATATTGCTGTTGGTACAATGCTTGACGAACAGTCTTCAGCTAAACTTGTA
>JANTOQ010340020.1:0-12464 GCA_027564595.1 Bythotiara depressa
ATGCCACCGAAGTTCTAACTAATGCAATAATCATCCAACAAGCCGAACTACCTGCTAATCTTCATGAGCGTAACAAAACGGTCAAATCGATTATTCGAACACAGCGACGTAACCAACAGTAAATAATACTCGATGATGTACGATCTCGAATGCCATCTGAACAAAAACGTGCAAATGAAATTGCTTGCAAGATGGGATCCTCGAATTGGTTATCAAAACTTCCACTCGAAGAGAAAGGATTTATGCTGACTAAGCGAGAATTGCGTGATTTGACGGGACATTTCCTCGCTGAAGTTTGTCGAGACGTCTGCATAGAGCCACATTTGAATTTATTAACAGGATAATCACTACCGTGTCGAACTGCAAATAGAACCGATGAGGCTAGATTAGATGTAAGTGCGAGAGATGTCTGGACAAAAGGCCAAATATCATTTTTTTACATAAGGGTATTTGATCCTATAGCTCGGCGGTATAATGGACATACTATCTCTCAAGCTTATCAAACCAACCAGAACGAGAAAAAACGTGCATACAACGAACGAGTTCTGCAAGTGGAGTATGGATCGTTTACCCACTAGTTTTTAGTGCAATGGGAGGAATGGCCCCTGAATGTTCAGCATTTTACAAGAGATTATCATGTTTAATAGCAGAAAAGAGGAACGAAAAGTTATCTTTGGTATCTACATTGTTGAGAACGAAATTCTCATTTGCTCTCCTTCGTTCCGCCTTACTGTGCATTCGAGGAACTCGAAGTCGATACTATAAAACAATTCTTGCTGACACCAATATTGATGTGGACATGAAAGACGGGTAAATATCATCGCATTATACATCAGGTACCCACCTTTATGAGTGTGCAACCGTACACATATTGTGTCTTAAAATAATCATACACCCGTGTTATGGGTATCTCAAGCTATGTTGAGAAGAAACCTTCGCCCGCCAGTTATAATATTTTAATATAAAATATATATATTTAAAATAATAAAAATATAGTTAGAATTGCGTCATATTGTGACGTTTTTTAACATCTTTCAAAAGATGTCAGTTGGAGTACGTCGTACCAACATCATATTCTGGTCTCACAACTACGACGTTGCGTTGCGGCTGAGCAGTTACGAGAAAAGATTTGCTTAATCCCGTCCAGTTCCGTGGACGCGTTAATAGTTATAATTACGTAGCTAATGTGTATTTTTCATAAAACGGAGACACATAGATGTGTCTCAAACGGAGACACATAGATGACTCCGAAAAAAAGCCTTTTGAATCACGCGTGTCTCCAAATCATGATGTTGGAGATATCAGGTATTTCCAGAACCGAGTAAGAAATAGATTAGATACAAGTGGATACATTGTTGCCTCGAGAGTAGACATATATGAGCGCGAAATGACGCGGAGATACCAAAATGTCTCGAGCATCTAGCATCTACGGTATGTATGCATAAGTTAATACTGAACATTTTAGCCTGTAACAAGAAATATACGACTGCGCTTCCGTAAGTTATTCACAAGGATAACATTGAACGTATATTGATAATACTGAACGCACGGGAATATAACCGGAGAAATACGGATACTGTTTATGTCCGAATAAATTATTCACAAGGATAACATTGAACGCACAATGATAACACTGAACGCAAGCTAATACGGAAAAATAAGTGTCCGTTTATGTCCGTATAAGGCAATCTGATATAAACGGAATATTAATTGCACCGGATAAGTCCACTCATTTTAGAAACACTTATCCGGGATTATCCTGCTGCGGAAAATTAACACTTATCCGGGATTATCCTGCTTCGGAAAATTAGGATTATTTGCTTTATCCATTTTATTCCGTACAATTCCGTTATTCTGTATAAATACCGACTTCGGTTTTCCCTTGATAGGCACGTAGTTCACGTAGTTCACGCAGTGCATTATACATTATTTTCTATTTTCGTGATGTAATAATGTTTATGCGAATCTTAGTCAATGCACTGGCGACACTTAATCAACTTTTAAATTGTGATTTCTTATGATTAACTAATGTTCTCTTCTTATGTTTTATGTCTTCTTGCATATATATGTAGTCTTGTTTCGTACATCAAAAAACGTGCGTATTGTACAACCTACCACCAGCGGCATAGACTAATGAACATTACTACCATTATGATTTTATGTTCTTGCCTTTGAACTTGATTGATTGATTGATGATTGATTAATTTTTTGCAAGCTCTCCTTCATAGATTCTATTTAAGACCTTAATTTGATTTGTGTGTTCTTATTTTTAAGCAATGAGCGAGACAACACTGGTGATATTTTGTTTGACATACTGTACAAAATAATTGTCTGTATTGATGGGACAAGAATAAGACAAGAAACTAAGTGTGGGGTGACTTGAAATCTTCATCACAAAGATAATCCTGATTTAAAGTACCGACAATGAAGGTGTAGACCAAAACACAAGACTATTGCGAGCATTATGTTTGACGGGGCTTGAAATCAGACCTTAAACGAAGGTCTTAAAAAAGACTTGTGAGTCTGGCGAGTTTAAAAGAATCTCGTCAAGTTAAATCACGAAAGTCTGTATACAATTCATTTTGATAACCGCCTGATGTGAAATGTCATGATTGAGATTTTTAAGGCCACTGCTACGATTTCCTAGCTTAAAAAAATCTACAGTAAGTACCTTAATCAATTTACTAGCTTTAAAAATAAAGTTGACCTGGCTTTTCCTTTATTATTTACTTCAAGACAAGCCCTGCAATAAATATTTAGGACAAAAATACAACAACAGGAACTGGAAAAAAACATTGTATGAATGAAATGTTAAATACAGATGTTATTTCGAACAAACATAAATCTGAACAAAATATAGAAATGTTTGGAGCACTGAATGGTATCAGTGAAATTGGTTTATAGTGGAACAGTCAATGGTAGATAGTAGAATAGTGAAGAGTACATAATAGAATAGTGAAATAGGAAAATAGTAGAACAGTGAATGGTATATAGTAGAACATTGAAAGGTAAATAGTTAATCAGTGAATGGTAAATTGTAGAAAAGTGAAATGTTGTCTCTTTTCCGATTGTGCTTCAAAAACCCGTACGGCTTCCGCACCAAAGATACCACATGTTGCTATGGTATCGATCCTAGGACCAACTGATACGTTTTATACTTTTTTATGTGTTGTTATGAGAAATGGTGGTTTAACGATTTCTATGTAGTATGTAAACCTTCATTTCTTCGTTATGTTGATACATATGTTTAATTCCGCTCTCCTGTACATGTTATTCAATTTCTTAATACTAATAACGCTCGTTATGACAGCATCCGTTTTACGTAGGACAGCTCAATGATCATTTGTCCATTTATTATTGACTCTACCATAAAGGGTAATTTACACTACAAATTTTATGCAGGAACCAATATATAAATGTGAACAATTTGTAAAGAAAACGAAAAATTATTTAATTGCCCCGGCGCTTTGCTTAGAATTGTATGTTTTTTTAAATATTCATATGAAAGAAATTACAATACTTACACGTTTTATTAGAACAAAAATGTATTAATAAAACGTAGGCATATACACGAAGATTTTGCTAAAAAGAAAGAGAAGGAGTGAAAAAATGTGACTGGAATAAAGGAAACAAAATATTAGAATAAGCAATAAAGAAGTTCTTCTCCCAAATAATATGTTTTTTAAATAATCATTTATTCACGCAATAAAATATGTTAAAACGGTTTAAAAGATTATGCTCGCTCCTTTAATTGTAGGCCACCCGGGTTGCAAATTACCATAACTATTTCAGTAATTCTAGATACGACCATGGTCTTCCCCTGCTATTAAAACATAGTACGAAGTTCTGCAGCACACGTCTGAGTATCTTATTATTATACGCGGTACTTTAACGCCAATCAATTGTTAGAATCTCGTATAGATTATTAAGTCTGGCGAGGTACATACAATCGCTGATTGTACATTCAATATATTTTACATTGGGCCTTTTATTAACCAGACCCGCATTTAGTTGGATATTCTTGGTGGTCTTGTTTTTTGTCTCAAAACGAACTAATAATTATAGTGTATATAAACCACATTATCATGAACTATGACGATATCTGATCTATTATATTTAAATAACGTAGAATCAATAACGTAATATGAAGGACTATTTTGTACCAGACAGACTGAACCGTGTCTCCGTTTCAAACCTTTCTAATAGTGAACCTCTACGATGGAGACCATTCACTATCTCAATCCTACGTAGGAGAATGGTCTATAACACTTTAGGCTAAGGGTACGCTACGCGCATTCATTGTTAGGTCAAGCAGTTATACTTTGTATATTCATACCCTTGAGTATATGAATTATATCACGCTCTCAGTCTCTATGCTTGCACCTGCGCTAGTAACGCCTTCAAGAGCACATATTCACGGATCATAACGCTTCTCTTCACATATAGGAGATGTTGTATGATCCTTAAGTGCTGTTATTTCCACAGAACTGGAAAGATTCGCACGAGCATGTAGATGGTATTTTCTGGTTGCAAGACGCACTTGGCTCAAATCTTAGGTAAGAATGTATATATACGTTGTTATTCTTATAATATATCAGTTAAGTTAAGATAAGTTAGTCTCATTCTTGTCTGAGTTAGTTTTTCGTATTGAGATATTTCTACCCCTATAACATTTTCATCAGCTGGCAGAAAACAGTTTGCCATCAAATGGTGTAGTGTTTCTGGTTTTTGTTTACATAGTTGACAGATACTATCGTTCACGATACTCCAGATCTTCAGGTTAGATCTGGTTGGTAATGCCAATATGAAATAGGGACGACAAAAAACAAAAGTACTATCTGATAGAGATTTTGGTAACCTTTTCCAGATTTTTTCCGGTTCAATATACATTCTCAAGTTTTTTACGTTGTATCTCTTTACACGATTTATTTATAGCTTTGGAATCTTCCTTCACTTGAGATATAATATAGTATTGCTTATTACCTTTATTTCTAGGCAGTTCCAAAAGCCGGTGGACGGTAATTTGGCTTCACAGATATACATCAGGCGGTAATTGAAAATTTAAACCAAGTTTGCTCGTTTAGAGTTTTAGGAAAATAAAGCGAATCTGGAGAGTAACAATGTTGTCACAGTTTAGTTTCACGCAAACCGATATTGAAAGAAGCCATTTAATTTTTCTATATTAGTATAGGGTTTCGGGTACAACTCCCATTCACGCCTCAGTGCGAAGGTTGACCTCTTCGCTAGAACCATATTTTTGTACGCGCCACAATTGATGCCTATAATGCGATATGCAAATGTGCTTCTGCAGTGCAGTGTTGTGCAATGTGCGTGGTTGTGTGTAGAAACTGTAGAAAGTGTAGAAACAAAAAGTATTAACTATTTTAATTTTGTATGCAGGATGGAGAGGTAAGATTAAGAGGTAAAATTAGGTCTTCCTTTGAAGATGAACAATTAATCTCTTGAAAGAAATGTATTTCCCAAGATAAATAAAGCTTTGTTGATCTCAACTGGAGGTATACACTGGTTATGATTAGTTTAACATGGTTGATATTGGACAACTGTATATGTTTTACGAATGCTGATGGTGTGTCATTTATCCGCTCGTACCACCACGTCTTACCGCGTGGTCCATTTCTCTTCATAGCAACAAAGGCAAACGTAGTGCTTAAGTTGGTTAGATAGACAATTTATTTACCTTTCAGAAAATATGTACTTTCATATATAAATTATTTGAAGTAAAATAGATATTTATGAAAAACTGAACATGTGTTTCAAAAGGTTCAAGTATCTTTAAGATGATATAACTGTAATACTCTGCGTTCAATTGTTCAATTGTAACAAAGGTTTTCGTCATCTGGTATTTTATAATGTAGTAAAGGATTAATACAATTGAATATTTATATATATATTATTATATGATCCAGCATGTGGCGGAAGGCTAAGAGTTTTTAAAGAAAAAGTTAGTTAATTCAAAAGTAATGCATTTCTCAGGTCAATTAAGCTAACAACTAAACTTATTTGTATATTTCTAGCATGGTTTATTAAATACGTTAGAGACTGTGTGTGTTATTAGTAGTATCTATGGAAACGGAATACAAAATGCTTATGTGTTCATTGTATGCTTCACTACTTGAAAAAATATTTACCTCAAAGTAGTTTAGTTGCAATAATGTCATGTCATTTCATATGTGTATTGGACGCAGATACGTTTTGATACAGGAGAAAAGGACATGCAGAAAATCTGAAATGGCAGCTAAAATTATTTTATTTTTGGTACTGTTTGTAATTTTGTGCCTACCAAGTAAGTTGTTGTACTTATATTTTCCACTTTGTAAAACACACGTCGTGTGACGATTAAATTTACAGTGTTTGTCAATAAGGTAACCCGTCAATCAATAATGTGTGCTCTGATATGTTTATGTATATTTGATATGAATATGTGGAACACCATATTTCTTTTTTCAAGAGTATGACCTACGTATCTTCCGAAAATTTGCACCATCTATTTTAACAATTAGCCGTTAGGTTTAAAAGGTTTATGATATGATAATGACCGTATTAATTTTAGGTTTGAATTTATTTACGCATATAGCGAACATACTTACTTACAATATCAGCCCATCTAAAGAGACCAGTTTTATTAGATTTTGTAAATGATAGTTAACATGTTAACAGCGTTCTGGTATGTCTAGCGAACCACCAACAAGAAAAAGAATAGTGGATAAATGACCATTGTTTTAGAATGTATGAAGCACTGACAGTAGGAAGACCTAGTTTATAACAGACAGTAAAAAACTCCTAGAACAACGCGGGCCAACGAGCTAAAACTTATTTAGGTGAGTATTAATTAAAATTCATAATTTGTTGTCTCTTCAGATCTCTTACTTTGATAATTGTTAGTGTAAATTATTACTTCGCGGGATTTTCATCATTTTAAAAATGGTGAAGACTTAAGCTTGTCAAAACATATATGTGAGAAGAGGCTCTTTTATTTGGAAGAAACGTTTATTTACTTTATAACTAGACGAAGAGTGGACAGTTGAGATTTTGTTTTGCTAAGGTATTTCAGAGAGGTGTGTTTGGCATTGTACTTGCAGAACATTTCTCAAATGAATTTACCAGTGTTTAAGTCTATTCCAAACCAAACCTTTAAAACGCGTATACCGAGTTAACTTAAAAAAATAGGAAAGTAAGGAGAATATTATTATTCCCAAAATATGAATATAGAGTATTAAAAATAAATATTTCGAATATTTTACCACGGATAGGCAAATGACATGCTGGGCTATAATCTATAAAGTTTTTACTGTTGTTCTTATGTACAAGAGTATTGTTAGCACTTTTCCATTTATCAGGATATATCCTTGTTGTCAGTTAAATTTCAAAATTTATCTTTTACAAAAAGTAAGAGCTTTGAAAGCAGCCAATGGAGGCGTCCTTCTGGCAAAATGAGCTGTTCTAAAAACCAGACTTCCTTTACTTGCGAAATGTGCTGTTCTAAACACATAGTTTTCCTTTGCTGGAAAATTGAGCTGTGTTTTGCAAAAAAAACGTCTTTTACCTGGTAAATTGAGCTGTCCTATGAGTTGCTAATTTTCAGACTTACTGGAAAAATGAACTGTTCTATGAGAAACCACGTCGTTTCCTAGGAAACAAAGACATGTTCTAAGAGAAAATAGCCACTCCTCCTTTGAAAATAGGAATTTTAAAGATAAATTGGATCGCTTCCTTACAGAAGGAGGTGTTCTAAGAGAAATAGGAACGCTTCCTGAGAAAAAATAGGTGTTCTAAGGAAACCTCAATTAGCCTCTTCACTTGATTCAAGATCGTATATCGTGGCAGTTAAGAAGACTTGTTTTCTTAGAGCATCTCTGCTGGCTGCTTCTGGATCCTGATCATAAATTTTGATCACACTAATTCTGTTCCATCTATTAGCCTTTTTTATGAATTAGAGATCGTATAATTGTATATTTAGTTCATCCAATGAAGAATTGATATTACGAATACATGGACGTAGGAATGTGATTATTAAACTACTTCGTTTTTTCATTAATGTCCGATACAATTTCACCATCACAATTAATAGGTGGTAGATAGGAATATTTTTCGTATTTACAAATTTATTAATTTATTACGAAAGTCAGAAAGATATATGTACTGATTTGTTAATTTTTAATAAGGAAGTAAATGTCATATGTTAATCTTTAATAAGGAAGTAAATGTCATAGTTACATCTCAATGCCCGCATGCATTCACAATGGAGTGGTCTATTTATATATATATATATATAGAGTTAGAAAACGTCTCCACGACGACGTAGGATTTCCTTTGGAATTAGTAGCTTAATGTTAATCTCTTTTTAATTTATTGTATTGCATCTATCTATGAAAATCAAAACCATTTTCATATCCATCAATCACGTTTAGAGTACATTAATCTAAGTGAGATGCTAATAAGTATTATATCACGATATTCTTAAAAAGTGTTATCTAAATAGTTTCTAAATAGTTATACCACACTTTATTTCGCAATAACTAAAAAAAATGCACGGGTGCTGTCAATCATCTTTAGAAAATAAATTTATTCGATCAAATTGTTTAGACTAAATTATAATTGGTTGTTCTAATATTCAATAGGAAAAAGATTGGATTTTAAAATAATGAATGAAATTAAAATTTATATATAATAGAAAATAATTAGAGAGAATGTAAGAAGGGGGTAAAAATATAGTGACTTGGATTTACTGCTAAGTTAAATAAAATTGATGATATATAAGATGGCGGGGTAATTACATTGGATATGAAAAACGATATTATTAAATTAGAAATCAAGTTGTAATTAAGAAACTTGTTTATAATACGTTTACATAATTTGTTTTAAAAATAGTTTGTTTTGATGTTTGTTTTATAAGTTTTTTTCTTTTTCTTTTTCTTTCTAATAAGGAACTTTTCGTTTCTAATTGTTACATTTATTAAAAAGTTCGCCAGTTAGGCGTGGAAATCAGCTATATTTAGATAGCGTTTTACGCTAAGTAGACAGCGTGATGTAGAAAATGTAATTACTCAAACTCTAATTATTCTACATTTAGAATCTTTAATCGTGGTATAAGTCTGTTAGATCACGGTTTCTCAACACCAATCTAAGTCAATCACTCGTGTATAAACTGTGCAATGTCAGTTTAACGTGTCCCGCAACCGTGATCTAACTAGTACCAAAATTATTGTGTCTCTACTGGATAGATGCCAACACGTTTTTAACCTTGATACAAACCTACCTATTTTACAAATGCTTAATAATTCGTGATTGATGATTAATAATTTGTTTAATAAAATTGTTATGTATAATTATACCACAACATTCTTGAAAATGGTTGTCTAAATAGTTTCTAAATAGTTTTATTACCTGAAAGCCATTATGAATTGTGACAGTATGGGCAAATACGAGCTTTTGATTGGTTTAGAAGAGGCTCCCGAGGGAGCTCCCGGACCTTTGTATGGAGACATACTGACTGGTTTGCGTCATAAGTAACATAATGGTAGCTTAAAAGTAAACAAAGGAAGAAAAGCGTCAAACACGATTATAATCTTATATCTAATAAATTATCTTTATATATTTACAACTGTTTTTTTTTAAACAACAAAGTTGATGCATCCATCGAAGAATTCCTAAATCAAAACAAGTCAAAAGAGACAGCATACAGTAACACCAGCGCGTTGAGCAGGCTCTCGGTTTTTATTGGTCAGAAAGACGTAACATATGGAATATACCAGCAGCATCTCTCGATTGAATTTTGAGCCAGTTTTTCATGGACAGCTAAGAAAATAGATAAAAGAAGTATTAATATGCTTGGCGTGTAATATCAACCAGACACTTTGACATCTTTTAGGAACGCATGGCAAAGGGTCCTCTCTGAGAAAGGATCAGAAATAAATATAAAAACTGATAGAGAGTTTGAAAAATCTAGAAAGGTGTTGGAAAGCAGAAGGAAGCAGTTGACCCAACAAGGATTGGATAATAAGCCCCTAGCCACTAGAACCCTATCTGATGAAGAAGTAAACAAACTCTTTGAATATGGGTACTTAGGATCAACGAATCCCTTAAATTTACAACTTGCAATGTGGTGGAAGATAAAACAAGCTTCGGTTATCGTGCACAAAATGAATGCCGAAAACACTGCTATGGGGATGTAAAACTCTGTGTTTACTGTACAGGAACTAAATACCTTGAATGGGATAAAGAAAGAGGAAGTAAGACACGGACAGGAGAGAAAAGTCACTCCCATCAACGTGCCTTTAATCCTCGTGCATACGAAACAGGCGGTGCCCAGTGTCCTGTCAAGATTTATGACCTTTTTTGTCAGAAACGAACTGAAGTCAGTAAAAACGATGACTCGCCTTTCTTTCTGACAATGATTCCAGAACAACATTTGTCAACAAGTAAATCGTGGTACTTCAATCGCCTTCTCGGTAAAAAATTATTGGGTGAATTTTTAAGTAAAGCTGCGCATCTTTTACAAAACTCCTCGTCTACTTGTACTAGTTGATCCAAGATTTCAAACCATTCTGCTCGCAAAACATCCATCAGCAACATTCTCAAAAACAATGTGAATCCTCTTCATGTTTCTCAGCTCAGCGGCCACAAATATGTTTAAAGTCTAAACTTCCACCGAGCAACAAAAACCAATGTCAAATCTTCATCCACATCGTGTAATCGTGCGATAAATCGACCAATGCAAGAAATAACAAATCGAAATATTCTATGTACAACATCTACTAATACGTTAAGTTCTCGAGATAACTTTTTGGGTTCAACATTCCATGGTGCAAACATTTAGTAACTGGTGTATGACCGAGTAGGCGCTTCGGCGAAACCCCCAGGTAATTATACATATATTTTGTAACGATAACAAGTTTTTTCTTTTTTTTTATCGCCAGTTTTGCACCAAGTTATCTCTGCACGTATAGCGACCACATGCTTAACAGATGGATAATTTTTTATCGGAATATGCTATGAATCTAAAACTTTGGCAGAGTGATATATAACCTTATTACTATCATAATAATAATAAAAATATGGACATTTATTTTAAACAAGTGCCCCTTCGGCATAGTTGTTACGGGGAATGTCCAAAAAAATAAGCTTTAAAACTAAGCTAAAAACATGCGATTTCAAATTTTGCTCATACATAATCAATATAAACAGTTTTTAATAGAATTTTCTTCTTCTGACTTCATAAAGGCGTTTATAATCAGAAAAAATAAACAAAAATGTACAGCATTTTTAAACCAAGTGATCTTTGCACGTATAGCGACCACATGCTTGACAAATGGATCGATTACTGGATTGATTACTGAGTTTCTCTTTGCTTTGTAACCTTCACCAGTAATTCCGTCTGTACACATATAACATCGCCCTCTTTTATCGCTCATTGAACGATCTAGCTCTTCATCTATAGTTGGCTGTGGCTGTGACGGACGTCCTATAATAAGAGCTATTGTGCTTTTCACTTTCAAATAATGACACCAAAATGAATATGGTAGACTTATATAAAACAATGCTTTTTGTTGATTTCGACGTCAGGCGACATTGAACTGCCTCTTCAGAGTCCATACATGCTCTTTTAGGTGGCATTTTATTATTATTATTGTTATTATTATTGTAATTATTATTTTTCAACTAAAACTTAACTCAACAAAACAATATAGATATTTAAATAATGATAATAAGTGAAAATGGTAGACTCATATAACAAATCGCTTATTGTTGATTTTGACGCCGTGCGACAAAAATGGTATACTGCGACAAAGCCGGAATTTTTTTCAACTTTTTTTGTTTGCTGTGATACCGCGGTATAAAAATATTAAAACTCATAAAATCTTAATACAACGCGATAAATATTTTAGAATTGCCCGATAAAAGAAATGCTGGTGCGCTTTTGAAGCGCCTACTCGGTACCAATAGGGTTAACCAAAATTTTGCAGCTCCACCGCAACCGAAAAGACGAATAATCTTTTATGATTCTGACGAAGACTAAACTTATTCTCAAACAAACTTTTGCTGTTATTGTTTCAGTTTTTATAAAGTTCGAAACCATTGTTATAGCACCTTCTTCATTGCCAAATAGTAATGATATTAGTTTCATAATGTTACAAAAAAAAGTTAAAAAACACGTCGGTGAAATTGAAGACATCTATCTTTATTTCTAAAAATAAAATAACTACTAGACTACTAAATTTTCGAAATAACATGTCTGATTAAACCAGTTAGCTAAGGTTTATGCACGGTTCCCGGTGATAACACCCACGTGAGGTCTTCTACAAGTTTCCGTACTTTGTAAGTAACCATAAACTTGTAAATATGTATCTTATTCTTACGTATTTTGTAAAAAAAAATTATATTTGATTTTACGGCTTTTATTGATTTTTTAGGATACTGAATGTAAAGTATACTTGCAGAGTTAA
>JANTOQ010340131.1:0-12462 GCA_027564595.1 Bythotiara depressa
TCAACCATAACAGAAGTTAGTCGGGGTTTTGCGCTGGTTACCCCAAAGTCTGTTCATGCTCGTCCCCGTCTACTACTGGCCTTGGTAAGGCAAGTTAGAGCAATGCTTCACGTATCTCTAGCAGTAAGTTAACTTCGGTTAATGACGTCGGCGGGGATGAAGAGCCACTATATGCTGTAGATATGCCCCAAGGACGTTAAAACTATCCGTTACTTACTTACTTTTTTTACATTGTCACATTGAATGATCTGAACCTAAAAAAGATATGCAACATTTACTGCTCCACGTGGAAACATGAACGTATAAGCTTATATGCAACATTTACTGCTCTAAGTGGAAACATGAACGTATAAGCTTATACGTCCATGGTGGAAACAAGAGGGACTTCCGTTATTTTTTAGACAAAAGTCCTCTATTTCCGTTTAATACAAAGTTTCACGTCATGAGTTTTACCGCACTTGGGTTATCTTGTGCAGAAATTTGAAATTCATTCTTTCGAGAAACATACAGGACTTTGGAAAAATCTTAATATGCATCTTAATATTACCCACCCATTCGTTGTGTTATGACCTCAAGCCTTAACTTCTTTTTGTTGTTGTCTCGCTATAACTGTTCGCGGATTTCTCCATTTCCAGTGTTAACGTCCTATTTCTTCCCATTCTGTTGAAGCAAGCGAGAACACCCTTCTAGTCATATCAAGTTTGTCGGCTACATTATCAACCTCTTTTCCCCAGATATCGACGCACGAATCTTAGGTACTGAAATGGTCGTGGTTGTTCACGGATGGACAAGGCCTTACTAGCGTCCTAATACACCAATCGCGCTTAAGGGGCTACCATTTTGAATGATTTTACTGTTTTGCCACAAAGCTGACAACAGATTTGAATTCGACAGCATATCTGCATTAGAAGTAATTTTATGGCGTTTTAAAATCTAGAAAAAGATTTGACCATTGAGGAGTATTTTTCAATAAGTGAAATAAGAAAAATTTCCAAGTTTAAAAAGGAAGACATTGTCACGTGCGTTTCCCTGCACTCCCAATCTAGTGTATTGGATACTTTTGGATCGCATTTAATATATTATTTTGGTGAATTTAACTGTCATGACTAGGGAACAATCGCACTGAAACATACTGGAGACAAGAGTATCTGTGATCCGCGAAGCTTACGTCTTCCTTCAAGAAGTGCATGCACTTTTTCTTATATTCTTGATTGGTTTCTCGCTGAATGCGATCCTTCTTGTAACGATAAATGACCGCTTTTTATAACGTCATAGAACACAGATCTTTGAAATGTGGTTTTAACGTGATTTCTCATACATGGCACTGTTCTGTCGAAATAAATAAGTAAATGCCAAACATATAACATTTGGGTCTAAGACCCCAAAATATCAAATATGTTGATCAGGATAAGCTTTCGTAGGTAATGTGTTTCACCACAAGGAAAATACACCGAACGCAGACGAAGAAAATACGCAGGGTACTGTTATTGGTGAATTTATTCTTAAATTACACGGAAGTAACATACATGGATGACGTTCACCTGATTATGCCTTCAAAACTATTAGTAGTGCAATACCTTCTCAACAATATGAAACCCTTCACTTTCTGTCGCATAAAACCACGTTTAGCTGTGCTTGCAAAAAACCCCGGTCATATGGTATTCTTCTGGTATACTTTAATCGGACACGTGTTTATGACGAAGAGTATGTCATATCCTGACATTTGTATTTAACCCTTTAATGCATAAGCATACCTCCTGGTTATATTAAGCTGCCCATTGGAAACCTTTGTAATTTTATGAGGAACCAGGGGGTCTTATCAGTTTCTACCAAACTTATTTTACATATTTCCAATAATGAACCCCCTGGAAAACGCAAAATAACAAAGAAATGACCAATGATTTGATTCCTTTCCGGGGGACACTATGCATTAAAGGGTTAAAAAAGCTTTTTTGTTATTGCAAAAGAGAAGAATGTAACGTCATACTCAGTGATAATTTCATTTCCCTCTCAATTTACAATCGTGTATTCTCTCATCTAACTCATCCCAAGTATCTTACCAAACCGAGAGGTGAATAAAAGCTACGTGTTTGACGAAGACACTTTCTAGGTTTGTATTAATGGACCCACCACGTAAATTTACTATCAACAATTAAGAAAAAACACATATATAAGTAAATATAAAACAACTTTTTGTTAAAGGTAGTAAGAATAAGTTGTAGTTCGAAAGGACGGTGCAAAGCAATATTTCAAAGTTCGAAAGGACGGTGCAAAGGAATATTTCAAAGTTGATGGTGAAAGGATTGGTTTGTGGAATATACGCTTTACATCCAATTCTAATAGTAATCGAGTAATTCGAATAGAAATCAAATGTTCCGAATCCGTTTCGAAAAGGTGATTACACAACTCTTTAAACTCGACAGCTAGTCGCCAAAATACAAGGTGAGATAACACACGAACACGAAAATACACAAATAAAAAATTCTGTTTATACACATTCTCGTTTAGTATGGTCACTATAGTAACCGCAGTGAATTTACAGATGCAATAGTATCATCGACAAGCCTAATATTCCCCCCTTTATGTCGAACTTATACGAAGCCGACGTGACGGACAAAAATCAGAAAAATCACGCCCAAAAACGAAAAATGCTCTGCCTTGCGCAGGTAATTTTCTGTTATAAACTGCCTCTTGGTTAATTAGAAATAAAAAATTTCTCATCTTAAATCATTCTAAAGTGAAGCAAAACGAAACTCGACACTTATAAAAAGGAAAATAATATTACCGTCCTTTAACGGAAGATACTAGTAGTTTAGAGTGGAAGCAAGTCTCCGTAAATAATTGGTAGCTCGTTGGGTCGGTCAATAGCAATGACTGATTCTAGAAGCGTGGTTATCCGGACAAACAGTATCCCATATAGAAACTGCGTATAGCGGACGGAATTGGAAAGGTCTATTGGAATGAACCGATTCGTAAACATTCTAAGAGGCAAACCTCGTATTTTAAATCAAAACAAATTTATTTGATTTTTACTTCATTGTCAATTAAGGAATGATGCCAACAGAAGGTACACAAGACACATATAAAAAAAGTTACGTATATATTAAGGAGAATGCTGACAAAAAGCCCGTCTACCGTTTTATCGGACAGAGATAGCAGCGGCATCAACGAAAACATTAGGTTGAAGACTTTGTAGCGCATACCAAAATATAATCATCACACAATGATGAGATGGAATATATTACAATTCTATTTGCAGCATCCAGATTTCTGTTGGTCTGTATTTTCCGTTAATTCGATGCCCCTTCCTCTAGATGTAGTCTGGCCGGGTCCTGATTGTGAGTCGGTGTTTTTCGGTAACTTTTTAGCTAGACAAGAGTAAAGAGCAATTTAGGTATAAGTCACATAGCTTAGACAATAGTTACACACTCCGTATTGGTAGCGTGACGATGTAATTACCTCCCCACTTTGGACTGCACTTTACTACTCCACACCACGAAATAGGAGCAGAAATTGATACACTTTGGAGGTGGAGTATAAAAGTGAAACCCTTTAATACTATGTCTTGTAAACGGCGGAATACGATGTCCTGTATATAAAGGAATACGATTCCTTGTCCATTGAAATTACTAAAGAATCTTTATTTTTTAGACTGAATAATTAGGATGCGTTGATTCATATAATAAATAATAAACACAAAATCGTTCTGAAGCAAGCTTGTCTGCACTGCGCCAGGTTACTCTTATTGCGATACAGCGTAAACACGTTGAACCCGATACATTTTTACACCAAAAACAAGTTTAGGTTTCACGTAGCTGCTGCTTATAGAATACTTAAGCAAAGTAGATATATACTGAATTCATCTTTTGAAATGTATATCGTAAAATCCCATATATATAAAAACAAAAACACACACAAATAAGATTTTCCACCTCACACATTTGCATTTACACGTATTGTGCGTGTACACGTATTGTCCTCGGTAAAACATATTCTAGGGGAATAATTTTTGAAAATATGAGAAAAAAAGTTTGTAAAATGTGATAAAATAATAATAATAATAATAATAATAATTTGACTGTTTAACTTACCAATCGCTAAAAACAGTTCGTTCACATTCATTGCGGTCTTTGCCGATGTTTCCATAAATAAAAGTCCATTTTCCTCAGAATAAGCTTGTGCTTCCTACAACCATAAATTAAAATAGAAATAAGCAGTGGAACGCTGTTCAGTTTTCATTATTTTTACATCCATTTGCAACAAAATATTTTGCTGCTCGGTTTAAGTTTTTTATATAGCATTTTTCTTGTTTTAAAACACGAAAATTCTTAAAACAACTTGGAACACGTTCCTACTCAGTATTATTTTTAACATTCATTTGCAACAAAATATTTTGCTGCTCGGTTTAAGTTTTTTTATAGCATTTTTCTTGTTTTAAAACACGAAAATTCTTAAAGAAACAACTTGGGACACGTTCCTACTCAGTATTATTTTTAACATTCATTTGCAACAAAATATTTTGCTGCTTGGTTTAAGGTTTCTGTATTTTTACCCGAAAAGTATTTGTATTTTTCTTGTTTTTAAACATGCAACTGCTTAAAGAAACAACTTGGGACATGTTCCTACTCAGTATTATTTAACATTTGTTTAACCCTACAGTATCTCCTGCTTCTTGTAAAGTTCCTGTTAGTACTCGGTATAATCTTATGAAAAAAAAACAGGAGGGATTATCAACTTTTACCAACATCATTTTTCTTTTCTTTCCAATTAGTAACACCCATGCACAAAGCAAAACAGCAAAGAAGTGAATATAGATTTAAATAATTTCCGGGGACACCAGGCACCTTCGGGTTAAGAAACTGCATACGAAACTTTTTTTTAAACGTTAGATCGTAGTTATCATCACATTGAGTAATTTACAGTCCATTACTGAAGAATTGCATTTCCAATATCGGGGATCGAATTTCAATGGTAATCCGGTAAGCTAGTTAAGATACCGGATCCATCTGCTGTCCACAATCAATACACCTTACCCGGTTTCAAAAACACAATATAAAAAAATAATTTTCATAAAAATGCAGAACGAGAGGTTAAAAAAAAACGGTAGGTAAAATGAAGAAAGTAGAAAACATTTTTTAAAAACGTTTTGTATTTGATTTTCCATGAAATGCTTTCTCGATAATATTGACAAAATATGTTTTCCCTATCCTGGAAAAGTTACACCACCGTAAGCAAAAGTTAAGCGAGTACAAAAAAAAATATTTTCAACCTTTTTATGGTCACATCTCTCTTAAACTATCTTCTGTTTTTATTAACACTTGAAGAGGAGAACATGCGCGTGCATTATATTTTTGAAACTGGAGTAAGTTGTATCGGATTAATGGGCAAAACTAAAATCAATTTTTAACCTTAGCGCTGTGAAGAGCATAAAACCCCACAACTTTAGTGATGATATGTAATAGTAGAAACTTTTAAATACTTAACCCTCTAATGCATAAACATACCTCCTGGTTATAATAAACATCCCATTGGAAACCTTTATAATATTTTATGGAAGGAGGGGGTCTTATCAGCTTTTACCAAATTTATCTTACATAATATTTCAAATAATTTACCAATGATTTGATTCCTTCCCGGGGACACTGTGGTTAAAACTTGCAAAAACACTTATATGTTTGGATTAACAGCGGGAGATTAGCCTTAGCAAAACAGATGTCTAAATATGCTCAATGCAAAATTAGTATTATAATTTATTCGTTTTTTTCGATGACATCGACATGATAAACATAAAAATTGCAAAAATGATGCTCACAAAAAAGGAGATAGAAATATTGCAATATATGGTTCAGACACTCACGGGGATTGATTGATAATTGTATTAAATATTATTTACATTGGCTGCTAAATGTTTACAACAAATAAGAGTTGTGAAACCACGAAATGTCACCTTCGTTCCCAGTTCATTTTTACTAAACATATAAATGCAGTATCTCCCGAGTTATGGAATTTTTTTCTAAGAACGCAATTGTGAATATGATTCAAGGATGTTTATTTTTGCTGTTGACAAGTTTCATCACGCTAATGGGTAACAAAATATATTATGTTTAAAACAGGCAAGAAATAGATCCATGAAAGTTAAGAAGCGTCACAAACGTCTGACTCTAACCAAGTCATATGCACTAAAAATAACAAATCACTTTCTCTTAATTATTACACCTGTGATGGAGTGCATTTCAATGTCTAATTTACTACAAGTGGACTTAGATTCAAGACACAATTCCACAATGGGTACGTTTTAACTCAACGTACCGCCGCAAACATGGAACATGGTCTCGGGGAAGAAGCAATAAAAATAACATCAAAGTAACAAAAGAGTGTTTTCAACAGGACAGGGAGGCAACTGTTGTTCACAGTAATATAACTGATTGTAAACCTTTAGGTTATTGTCAGACACGTGTGACCGACGCCGAAGAGACTGTATCTGTCGGCGGTCTATACTGATGAGAACAACAGCTCGCCTAAAAATCGGTAGGCGATCCTAAGGCGATCGCCAAGCCAAACCTAGAATGACAACACTGAAACGTGATTTCATTCACTTTCATGATTAAAAATTAAAAAAAGAACACACGAGTCGTAATAACACGGAATAGGCAATATGAAACCAGAAACACTTACAACAAGTTCAATATGCGAATAAACTTGAATAACGTACAAACGTACATTGAAATTATCTTTACTTGGTGATCACAGTCAATGATATATCACGGATTTTAAAAATGAAAATTTAAAAGTAGGATGTGTTTGATCATGATATGAAGATTAAATAACACTGGACAATCAACTTTCGCGGGGTTAATACACCTTTCACAGTCTCAGAGAAAACAAGAGTTCTCCTAGCTTGACTCTCAGTAAGGCTTTTAAATTGTGGGTAAACTTTAGCAAAAGTACGAGCGTTCGACTAGGAGAAAAATGAAAAAAAATATTTATCTGGAGTTATAACAAGCAACTTGCTAAGTGTTTTATAAATTGTAGCTAACATTGTTCAACAAATTTTGAACAAATGTTGTACTAAATATATTTGCAGTTTCCTGCCGAAAAAATATTTCAGGTTTTCTCTTAATTAGATAAACTTTACCTACCACTTTTGTAATACACTCAACGATGGAGTTCTATTGTTTCTGAGACTGTGAATAGGTGTGTTTCATACCCACGTGACACAAACAATGTTCTTTACACGTTCTTGTTTGCCTTTGTTTCGTGAAAAAAAACACACAGCCTTTCCTACATGATCTTGTTTGTCTTTGTTTCGTAAAAATAACTCAGCCTTTCATATATGTTTTTGTCTATCTTTACTTCGTATCTTGATGAAACATCTGAACGCTGTCAGATATCTAACATTGTCAGATAACATACCAGATAATATCTAACATTGTCAGATAACATACTAGTAAACAAAATGCATCCATAAACGAATGTATTATTAATGCTGATCTCTTTACCGTGTAGTATTACGGTTTGGATTTTGAAACATTTTACGAAGCCTGACTGAAGTGATGAGGTTTTTTATTGTTATTTGTATTCAAATATTTTTTCTTATTTTTAGACTTTTGAGGGTGCCAGTAATCAATAGAATAGTTGTCCTTCTGGTCTATGACCTTTATTTCCTACGCCGTTCTACATTCGAAGGCAACAAGAAACTTGTTAATTTAACTCGCAACTGTGAAGGGGAGGTAAAATAAAAACATGTGGCATAAGTTGGGACCTTGGGGGTGCAAGGTCCAATAATTTTGAAAACCAAAACTAGAATCTCAAAAAAAATTCTGGAACACACAGCAGAGGCAATCGTGTGAGAAAAGTGAGAAATTAATGTCCTAATAATTTTGAAAACACAACTAGAACTAGAAGAGTTATGACGTGAAAAACTTTTTGAAGCCAAAACTAGAATCTCGACGAGACTCTAGAAGAGTAAAATTATGCGAAAAGTGGGACCATAAGGTCCAGATAATTTTAAAAGCCAAAACAGAGACTCTGACGAAACCCTGGACAACTCCGAAGAGTCAATGTTGCATGAAAGTAAAGCCTGAGAACTAGTAAAAATTGAAGCCATGCTTGCCATCATCAGGCTATTGTAATAATGACATGATAAAACCATTCATGCTCAGTGTATGTGACGCTATAAGGAACACCCCCAAATTTAGCCGCCAAATTATGCCCAAATTATAAGCTAAAGATGTAACAAAGGAACTAATACACAATGTAGTGAAGTGCAATAGAGCCCAGGTGTCCTACACCACGGTATTTATTACTGCAAGTTATGTAAATATTGGACTTTTCGTGTTTGTTTTGTTTTATTTACTGGTTGTGTTCTATGTAAACAAAAGTCTTATAAACTTCCCTTAAATCGATCTAATAGAAACTTTTAATGCTATAATTTTCTCAAAACAAAAAACTAGTAAGTGCTAAGGACAATATTTGGTTTGGTGCTTTATAAAACGTGATTCTAAAACAAAAATGGAATAAAACATAGAGCTAACAGTGTCCGTGTTTTGTTTACTTTTTTCTTAACCCTATTAAGCCTGGGCTTTTTAGGGCTGGTGAAAGCCTGGGGAGGGGGTCAATTTTGGCCAAGGTACAAATCTTGTTATATCTCTTGATCTGCATGGAAATAAGTTTTTGAATTCTTTCCAAACTCACTACAGGACTATTGTCTTGAAAATTAGGTCAAAATATTTGACCCATGACGTCATAACAGGTGCTGCTGACTTCAACAATTTATATGGGTGTTGTTAAAGTAAGTGTGTTGATGTTCCTTTTAAAAGGAAATACGGTATTTTCTAAATATATAATCAGTAATAGCTTCATGTGATCCAAAGTTATCGAAATTTTAATTTTCCATGGGCAAAAATGACCCTAGGCGTAATAGGGTATTAATAATTAATAAGTGTTTATTAAGTGCTTCCTTAGTAAGTGCTGCTGCCATTAATGACTTACATTTTTACATTCCAATTGGTTGTTAAAAGTTATACTTTATGCACTGGGAAACTATATGCAAAGGAGCTAGTCCCTCTCTATTGAGCCAAACATAAAATACATAGGTTGTTTCGTGCTTCGAGGTATTTATAAGCTTCTGTTACTAGAGAAAGTATGGAAGTTTGAAAGACAATTTTAATTACATTTAACTAGTCTTTTTTATAAATGAACACAATAGAAATTTGAAATACTGGCTTACATCATATTCAACCATCCTTTTGTTACCAAGATCAGCTTTGTTACCAGCAAGGGCAATGACAATATTAGCGCTTGCTTGACGATGCAGTTCCTTCACCCAGCTTTTAGCACGAGAGAATGTGTCCTAGGGGAAAAGGCAAAATAATACACAAGACTTGGGTAGCGTGCATAAAATAATAATGTGCTAATATTTTCTTCAGTACTTAAAAATGTACATATGTTCTTTTTTAGTTCTTTTTGTTTGTTATTGTACTTTCTATAATATATTTATGACAAAATAACTAAAGGACTTGAACATGAATGAAAATTGTTTTGGGAGTGTAAATAAACAGTGACACAAATGAACAGCAAATATGAGACTGACAGAAGAAAATTAAAATATCTTTCATAAAATAAATATAAAAATCACTGAGAAAAATCTGAACTGAATTGAATTGAATCTGAAAGGAATTCTGAAGCTAAATATCAGTATTTTTACAAGAGTGCTTAATAGGAGATGCTAATAGGAGTGGGTAGTAATTTGGGTTTTGGTGACTGGATATTTCATTAGAGACAATTAACATAGACAATTAACATTTACATTCTGAGTGACTACATCAGGTGGAAGATGTGCTTATTAGCAGGGAAGCTAATTAAAATATTCATCAAATGAGAGGGCCATTTGAGAGAGGTGCTAATAAGGAGTGGGGCACTAATTAGAGAAAATACATACAAGTACAAGAAAAGAAATTTAAAACACGCTGATAACACACAGCAAAATAAATTTAAAAGCAAAAAAAGTAGAACACTTACTGTATTCGTAATGTCATATACAACAATGGCTGCTTGTGATCCACGATAATACATGGGAGCTAGACTGTGATATCGTAAACCACTATTAAGGATACATCAATAACTTTAAAAACATCTGATAAAAATAATTGGGATCAAGATTGTATTATTAGGACCATAATGGAAACAATGAATGTGAATGTTAGATTAGTCTTCTTTATTAATTTAAATCGTAGTCAAAATATATAGATCTTATGAGATTTTAGACACCATTTGTACTTAATTGCTTTTCTCTTTAAATCCACAGAAAACGAGAATGGTGGTAGGTGTCAAACGTTACACATGCAAATTAGTTTTCTTGAAAATTTTTTAAATGTCCTTACCTTTCATACAAAGTGTCCTCACATTTCATATTTATGTTTTAGTACAACAAATAGTCAAATTCAGAGGCAAGGAAGATAACTCTCCTTCAGTACTTCAGTACCCACGTACCTAAATTTCTACCTTATTACCTATCTTTTGACAATTGAGGAATATTGTTTTGGTGAATTTGGTACCTTTTCACAATATATTGTGACCATGATTGTAGTCAAGGGATACGAACTTTAGGGTAAATGTTTGCCTGATAGTATACTGTACGTATTTTATTATCCATGCTGCTTTGTAAGAACAAATGAATATATCAACAACAGGACATGTTTAAAATTAGCAGATTAACCAACCAGTGTGGATGGATGTGTTGGAAAATATATATAAACAAGAAAAACAAATAAGTTTATTTATTCCATAATATTTCACATCTTTTTCTAATGACTATGATAAAATCTTGACAACATGTGAAAATTTACTGTGTTGACTGTAGCCAGAATATGCCCTGGATGGTGGTCTATGTGTCTTTTGATTTCTAAAGTCTTGTGGGTTCAACTGTGCAATTAGATTTTTTTCTTCTTATTTACTTTTTTTTTCTTCTATTATCTGACACTTTTACTTGTACATAATAAATCTTATTGTTTTATCCTTTTATTGATAATTATTTTAGCTTTATTAGTTTTATTTTAGTGAAAATATTATAATTATTTGTAATTATTTATTAGAATTCTAACTAATTTATGTAATGCCATTTTATGAGATTATTTACTTATTTATTTTAATATTTTAACATTTTTATGAAGTTGCTCCACAATTAATTGTATTTTAATAACTTTAACCTACATAGATATATGTCAGCTTCATCATGTAAATTTTTATCACGGCCATTTGAGAGAGACGTACAAAGACATTTATGATATATATATATCTGCATTTTGTTTCCATATTAAAGTATTGCCGCATTTTGTTTAGATAATAAATATTATTTCACTAATATTTTTTCAGTGTGCAGTTCTGCTGTTTTATTTATTTTTAATCTTTTACTGGCTTTCCAGATTTTAATTGCTAGCATAAACACATTCCATTCGTATATTTTCGAGGTTTGATTGCCATCAAACATGTTCTTTTCACGTGATTTCAATCTTGATTACCACTCAAAACAAATCACCTCCACAGGTGATTGATTGTTTTCATAAAAACGAGGCACACAAAATTGAAAAGCATGACAATGCAGAAAACAAAAACAAAAACTAAAAGCCATATACACAATGTTACATTTAACTCTTTCTGATGTAATATCAAAGAAGATATCTAACTATAGGTAACACAAAAACTTGCCATTCATGATTATGATTGTTTTGATTGCAAAATAATGCAACGAGTGGTTAGTAAACAGTTGAACGGAATGGCAGGCATAACAGTTTCAAACCACAAAAGTACACTGCCAGAGCGAAGATGTTAACTTAATTTACTTGTGATTTATAAGAAATTATATATCCATTTACACTCATGGTTACAAAATGACAATGAACAACCTATTACCTATAGAGTTGTTAGTAGACTCTGATCATTTGATATAATACTCCAGGAATATGTTTTATTCCAGGAATAGGTTCACAGGCTGTCAAATCCGATGCGAATCAACGAATCTGATTCGCGTCACAAGTCTAAGTGGATTCGCGCATACTTATGTAAACAGAAAATATTTTTCGTTAGTGTTCCATCTTTCATTTCTCTTTTATACATTTCCTTGTTATAAAAAACACAATTTCCTTTCAGCTAGAGATGTGTCGTTTAAAAAATATACAAAGCTGTACCAAAAAACGTGTATGCGGTCGCTGTAAACAGCTACCATTATTGATATTTCCAAAATAAAAGAATGGTTGATAATTTGTTATTTTGTTTATTTATTATTCATAATAATTAGAATTTTTTATAGAAAGGGCAGCTGGATGATAACGCATGCTTAATTACTTTATTTTTAAATTGAATAGGACAATTTAACTTTAAGACAAACACGCGAGAAAAATAAAAGAATGTTTTCCCCCTTATATATAATCTTTCTTGACCTTCGTATCTAACACTATATAAGTG
>JANTOQ010340242.1:0-12461 GCA_027564595.1 Bythotiara depressa
CCTTTTAGTAGAGAATAATACCTCTGCAGCTTGTTTAGTAGGGTCTGGATTGAATGACATTTTCCATTTATAAGCCCTCTCAGATACTAGTTTTAAATCATTATTTAAAATTGGAAACCTTTATAATTTTATGAGAAACCAGGGGGTCTTATCAACATGTAACAAATTAATTTTACATTATATTTCCAATAATTAACCCCTGGAAAAAGAAAAAATAGCAAAGAAATGACCAATAATTTGATTCCTTTCTGGGGACACTATGTGGTAAAGAGTTAAAAGAAAATTTTTAATTTTCGTCGAATATCATATTTAATCTTCCCCCTCCCCTAAATGATGAATCTGTTGGAGTTTTTATTTGACTTTAACATCAGATAATAATTTCAATTAAGTTTTTATTCTTGAGTTGTTTTATGATCAAGCGTTCATGTTTCTTAACCTTTATTTTTTTATTTTTTTTATTTTTCCGAATATTTATGCAGGATATTTTACACTTCAACGTATAGCGTTATCAATGTGTGTCCTGAGTTTAAAATATATATTACATACAATAACGTAGCACAATGTTTAAATCATTCATGTCCATGACATGATAAATATATTATATCATTATAAATTCCAATACTGGACTAAGAAACGCTAATATCTTCCAACATACAATAAGTTTAGTTAAAGAAGTAAAAAAACTACAAATGAAAAGTTAATGAACATGATTATTTGAAATACTCTTTCAGGGCATCTTTAAATTTTGCAGTGTTATCAATTCCCTTATATTTGATGGTAACATGTTGTAAAGTCTCGCAACCATAAAATTGAAACGACTTTCTAGCATATTCAGTTTTTATGATCGGTATTTTAACCATTTTAAAATTATTTCTTATTTCAATTTTGTGACTTGTCAGTATGAAGTAATTTCGAAGCAGGTTAATGTTTTGTCGTTTAAACATTGACGAACCAGAATGTTTATTGTTTGCGTTGGGAACTGACTGAATATTTAATTAATATTTTCCCTGGTTGATAATTTGATTTGCCCTTCTGTGAAACGAATGGAGCTTTCTACTTTGTAACACCATAAATGGATAACGCAATAGACGAATCTAAGTCGAATCTAATTTTCTTTAAGTGGGAGAGTCTTCCTGTAGCAAGTTTTTAGCACTTTAAAAAAATATGAGTTGAGGTTCAGGATACACCTCCTCTCTATTGTAAATTTACTAATAGTAACCCATATAATTTTATGAAAGATCAGGGAGCGATTTATCAACTTTTACCAACTTTATTTTTCCTTTTATTTCTAAGCAGTAACACCCCTGGAAAAAGCAAAACAGCAAAGAATTGAATATAGATCTGAATAATTTCCGGGGGCAACAGGCACTATAGGGTTAATGTCAGTTTAGGAGATAGCACAATACACGTTGTGTTTTTTTATAAGCATCAGTAAAAACTTTCTGAGGTTCAGTGATGCTTATATTTTTCAGAATTTGAGGCTGAAATGATGCTTAAGTGATGCTTGTTATGTACACTTTTACTTTTTACTATTCTCCTGATAATTTTTATAAACGCTAGTTTTTATTTCAAAATAATGTTTGAAGAGAAAGAGAGCCTTGGGGATTCAAAGTAAAAATAGAATGTTTTGAACGTTCGAATGTCTTTTCGAATGTTTTTTTTCTAAACGTATTTGATAAAGTCAAAGTTTTTTCATGTAACTTTATGTAACATGAAGATACTAGGTTAAGCATACAGTAACTGTTCTTTTCTAGATCTGCTTTTAAAAAAGACTTAAGTTTTATAATATTATGCATGCTAAGACTAAATGATGCTTAGTATGCTCAGTATTGAAGCTGGGTGTGTTGCTAAAATGATGCTTAAATTTTTGGGTAAATTTGAGGCTGGTGATGCTTATAAAGGTGATATATAAAAAAACGTGTATGATCAAATTGAGTAACGAGCTAACTTGCGAGCAAAAAATAACAACACGGCGCGTATTTTTTATTCTCGTGTCTTACGTTGTTTCCGAAGAATCTTCATTGTATGTATAAGCAAGAAGTTTCTAATAAAACCCTAGGGCTACGGTATGTCCAGGGAGTCTTGCCATTTTTAACAATCGCCCCCTGGGAAAAGCAAAAATGGCGAAGATTTCTGACATCTCCTACCTACAGTCTTGTTCTCTGGACATTTAACTGGGATGGGGCTAAACGCGGATGGGGATTAAAATAGCAAATGTTCTAATTATTTTCTCCTTGATTGTATATATACACCCCCTGCCTATGCTAACCTTCTTATTGGAAACCTATATAGTTTTATGAAGATTCAGGGGGTGTTACTAGTTTTTACGAATTTCATATTCTCTTATAACTTTAATAAATAACCCCCTGGAAAAAAGCAAAGGCGCAAGGCAATAAGTATTTATTTGATTCAATATCGGGGGGGGGGGGTATCGTGCATTAATATGAATAAAATGATTAGGTTGGATTAAGTTACATTCTTGTTGCAGGTATTCCTCAAACTGCAAAATATTTTTTCCACCAACTTAACCGTAACTAACCTGGAACAAGGTACAAGTTCTTCGATATAGGTAAATCAAATTCTCCATCGGGTAACTTCACACCGATACTTAAGTCATCACCACCAGCTCCTTCTTTCATGAAGCTTTCTATGAAGTAATAATCCCCTCGCTGTAGATATATTCCGCGTGATGTTTGTTCGTCTGGGTATCTATAAATATAAATATATAAATAAAATATGATTTATGTAATACCGAATGCCGTATTTCCTCGATTCATATACACTGGGTGTCTATTAAAATTTCGACAATTTAGGAAGTAGCTATTATTTCAAAATTTGTGAAATTATCAAAAATAATTAGTGCTTTGTTGTTGTTTGTGGAGGTTTGACCAAGGATCGTATAACTTGAAATTACATATGCCATTTCTAGATACAATTGTTTTGTTTGGAATCTTTACCTGCCTATTTTGTACAGTCGTTCGTACGTCGCGCTTAATTAAAGTTAGCTAAACGCCCTAAATTTAAGATGCTAACTAATGTTAAGACGTCAGAACTTGCAGGTTAGATGTGAAACAAAAGGCTGACTACTTCTTAGATCAATTAGTTTGATTTATTTTGCACATCGTGCTTATTTTGTAATGCAATGAAGCGTATCAGCTGACAGATCGATTTTCTTTTGACGGCCTTAACTTTTTATGGTCCCGAGTTGCCATATGGCAACTAAATCGTACGTGTCGCACGTGAGGAAACGATTTTTTCGATAGTTTAAACGAAAGAAGAGTTACGTATCTTTCCAATGGTGACGACGAATCTTTTCAAAAATTATTAACAAAGTCGATATTTGACGTTGATTTTCGTTGGCCGCCCATAAAAGGGTTTAACAAAGATTATATACAATGAGCATACCTCCTGATTATGTTAAACTTTCCTTCGGTAATCTTTATAATTTTCTTTATAAGTTTCTACTACCATGAAGCTTACCAGTACAACTTACTACCTTTATCAATTCGCTCTGTACCAAGTGCTTGTTGTTCTAGCCTAGTTTTATAGGTGTGCCTAGTTTGCTAGTTCCTACCTGTGTCATCTCGCCCTTAATCACATGTCTTGAATATGTGTCCATATCATCTAGTCAATTTCCCAGACGTGTGGTTTTTCCCATCAACATTCATAGGCTTCCGTTATACTTGCACTGCCTGCTTAATAGTTTCACCCAAGGAGGCTTTAAAACCTCCTTGTTTCACCTCAGTTCTTTTGCTTCTTTTACTAATTTCACTCATTAACAGTCTCTTTATTTTATATTTTATGTAGTGTATAATAAATAAATAAATAAATATATAAAGATTTATAAAACCATGCAAAAAGGCCGCAATTGAGCATTTAAATCTTCCTTGTCATCACTCCATACATCCCAGTTTTAAAACAATGTTCTCAAATCCAAAACCCATACGGAAACGAGACTGCGTATACAAGCTAGCGATACGAATATCAAAAATGTCACTCGTAACTCCCTGTTTAATTGGTAGTACTCACTCGAAATAAGAAGTATCGTATTTGACTTACTTGTGCCACTGTCTGAATGACGTGAAGTGTCCATGCTTTAGTTCCAAGATGAGGTTCGAATGTATTTCTTCAGTATCAGGACTAATCCATAGCTCGCACTCATTGTCACAAGATATATAGAACGTGTATTCTCCAGTTTGTGGTGCCTGTATATAAACAATAAGCTTACGTTACTTTGGGTACCGCTATGCATTCTGGTAGAGACTAATCTGGAGTTTTGTTCTCTATCTATTAAATCTGAGAACTTCTCGAACAAGCGTATAATACAGGATCTCATTAATAACTTCGCATATTGCATTAAGGCAATTTTCCTCTAGGCGACAAATACCGAGCGATGCGATAAACGTAGAGTGAAATCATGGACAAGCACAATAAAATATTTGCTAATCGTTCGGCGATATCTTTCATGTAGAAAAATAGTTGAAATGATTCCTACGTTTTCGATGTCACCCGATCGAAGAAAAGAAAAACCAATCACTCTACATTGATGGTATCGCTCGATATTTGTCGCCCAGTGGAAAAGCACCTTTACTAGTATAAAATGTGACGCAAAAGACACATAAACGGGATCGATATTATTGCGAAAAAATCGTCCTTTGCATTATGTCAGTGATAGGATTTGATCTCGTAATCTCTGGACCACACATATTGATAATTAACGTAATATAGTTTACAATCCTTGACGTAATATAATGACAAAATAACCCTAAATTACAAAACAAGCATACAACAAAGGATGGAACTATTTCTCGCATATAAATACACTTCCCGATTTCTTGTTGATACCTGCGCCCATTATCATTTTATGGGTACTTAAAGAAAAAAGGACAAAGCAAATGACCTAGAATGAAGCGCCAAACTGTCAATAATTTTGGTCAGGATTGTGGTCAGGAATATGAGAATTCTGGACACTCTCCTATAAATTCAATTTGAAATTTAATTCAATATTTTAAGGGCTCGTCTTGTATCACGCAGCTCTTTTACCACATAGACCCTATGGAGAAGGGTGGTATCAAGGTATAAACAAATGTTAAACGAGTGATGGATCAATTTAATAACATAAACAACTGGCAAAAAAAATAAACATGGCAGAAGAATATTTCGTTCATTTAGTCGTTAAGAAAAAACCGTTCACAGATATATTACGTGCTTCAAAATATGTAGCATATTTTTATTTTTTTATGTCAACAATAAACGTCTTCCAAATAATACTAAATTCATTCTATTATTATACTAACCGGCAACGGAGCATATTTTATCAAAATAAGCGCCTGTACAGCAACAAAAATATCAAAATATTAAACATTGTGATATAAAAGCTAAACACCTACCTTATAATATGTCGACAAACGCTGGCCATATCCATCACCAGCATTTGGTGGTGCTTCAAATTTATCCAAGACAATATACTCGTCAGGGTTAGTAGGGAATCTTGGATTATTTGTAAGTAATGTCAAGAGTGGACTTAATCCTAATCCAAACCAAACCTCTCTTAACACACCATCATCATCTAAAAAGTAGAGTTTATTTTGCTACAACCATCCTGGCTTCTTAATGTGCTCGTCTCAAATTGGCAATGTGATGCATTCAATCTGTCACTTAGTCATACCAAGGGTATCAAAATGATACTCAACATATATATATATATTTGAGCGGAAGTAGTTAGAAGGTGCGTATAAAGAATCCTACTCGAAAGAGCAGCAGCAATAAAGAGGGACTTACTGGTTGCCTCCTACTTCGATCGAGAAACGTTATTATAATATTAGAAATTTATTTTGGTTCTGTTATGTTTTTGTTTTATCAGAAGATTATAAGATTACTTGAAGCGTGAAACTCTTCCTATAATGTCCTATTAATAACTTGTGACCATCCATTGATCATATTATCTATACTCAAATGTTTGCGACATGTTGGTTATCAATTTCACCTCATATGCACGGACTGATGATGGAAGCACATTTTATGCGTGGGTTCATGAAAATGTAATAACTAACAGCCGTAAAACCAAATCTTTTCAAACTAATTCAGAAGTTTTCACTTTTCATCAGTTCTTCCCAAGCACTCAAGAATTGACGCTCAAAGACCCAGTGTTTCCAAAAAATGATGATACGGTCGTTATAAGAGTTTTACGCTTCTTATCTATTGCGCTTCTAGTTTTATTTTTCGTTGACCATCAATTAATTATGAACTCGGAGAAACAGCAACGGAAGAAAAGACAAGGAAAGAAAACAAAAAAACATTTTTACACTAAATTCCTTTGCATATAATGTTCCCTTTCTGTAAATGTGGTAAACATAAGGAAGTTTATTTACCTGTATGTGGTGCATTTACTCTTGGTTGTGCTGACTCGTGACTTTTAGCATGAGTTTTCCCAGGTTCGTCTCTTTGAGAGGCGGTTTCGTGACCTTCTCCAAACTGTGGTATTACATCTTCTGCTGATGATGCTGGCACACGTGGTTGTGGTAATGATTGTAGTACCGTGTGAGCTGATTGTTCTATTGAAAGTGAAAAGTGTGTTATATAAGGTTATTTCCAACCTCGTACCCAGCTCCTATTTCTCTTTTTGATATAGGAGGATCAAAAAAGGAAAAACGGCCATGGGAACGTACTTGGGTTATCTCACTACACCAGTAAGAATCATTGACTATGCGAGGTTAGAGGTGGCTTTAACTGAAATGAATTTAACACTTTTTAATATTGCTTACCGCCCGAGCTAGAGGTCATTGAGTGAATTTACGGCAAAAATCTTCTGCCAACCTCCCTCTATCTACGATCCTACTAAAAATATTTGAGACTTTTATATGCACACATAAATGATTCTCATACCGGATTAAGAAATGTTCATATTATTGAATTTACCTGTTTCTTGTGCCGGAGCGTTCATTTTCAGTTGTAAGCTTTTACCAGCTAAAAACATTAGTATTATATTAGTAAACATTTGTTCATTTTCAGCTGCGTGAAAGAGAAAATAGACTGAATCTAGTATTTTTCCCTAAAATGGCACAAAGGATAAGATCTCACTAGGAACAGACCTCGCGTGAAGCACAACCTTTTCTCTGCATTCTAAGCCGAACAGTAAAACTTTGGCCTCCATCCCACATTTTTACATAACAACAACATAAAAGCTAAAGCTCATAAACCTTTTTAAATGCCCCCGGAAAGGAATCGAATTGGTCATTTAATTGCTATTTTGCTTTTTCCAGGGGGTTAATTATTGAAAATATAATATCTAATAAATTTGGTGAAAAACTGATAAGACCCCCTGGTTCCTCATAATATGATAAAGGTTTCCAATGAGAAGTTTAATATGAACAGGAGGTACGTTTATGCGTTAAAGGGTTAAAACCAGTTCATTGGCATGTGATTGAAATTTTTCTTCCTTTTTAAATAAATGGAAGGAAACTCATTAGCACCACTCTCCATTGCAGAGGCTTTACGAGAAGAAGCATATCCTTAAAGAGAATAATATGAGCCCCTGTGACGGAGGATGGTGAGATTTTATTAAATATTTGTAAAACATTTACAATAACAATTAGTTCCGGAGCGAGTGATATTGTTTAAATAGCATGATTAAACTGTTAACCCTATTCTGGCTGTGGGGAAAAGGCCCTACCCCTCGTTTTTCTAAAATAACTTTTGGGAGAGGGTTTACTTTACCATGAAACTTCTAGTAGCTGAGTTTAATCTATTTGGAGTAGGATCGTGCAAAAAAACATTTCAAAAAATATTGACAGGTAGTCTGCCACGCCCATTTATTGTAAGCTGTATTGTAGAACACTTTGCCTGTAAAACAAATAGTGATAATAAATTATTAGTACAGTGGCATAAGATGAGCGTGTGCGCCCTCTTACGCCCATTCTTAACCTCTCTTACGCCCAACCCTCCCCGGTTACGTCCACAAACCAAAAAGTGTATTTTCTTCTTAGTTTGACAAATTTGGCACCCCGTTAGATTTTGAATACTTTAGCGCTTTATTATGACATATATGAAAAGAAAAGTCTAATAGTTTTAGCTTCTGCCTTTCAATATTCAAGTAGGTCAATCTTTGTCAGGAAAAAAAATAATTGTAATAAATTTGGTGCTACTGTATTGTATAGTTCTGGGAACAAATAATGACTAAGACATGTTTCTAAAGTACTGTAGAGTAAATAAAAGAAGAAAAGTTAAATACTAGTCTATATCATGAACGAAAAAATAACTGTTGTACTAATTTTGCATATTATGCTGACGTCAGCAATGTATCACGTGATAAAACTCGCCATATTGGCTGCCATTTAAATTTATATGTTATAGTGATTATCTGTACCAAGTTTCGTTAAGAAACCATTTACGGTTAAGAGGTTATGGGGTAGAGCATTTTTGTCCCCCCCCCCCAGCCCAAACTGGGTCACCAAGACCCCAGCCAAAATAGCGTTAAACGAAATCTTACATCACATACCTTTTACCGATTCACAATCCACATTTCTCGGGTAATCACATATATTAGTTATCGGGTTAAACATCTTTCCTCTTTCGCAACTTTTGTAATTTCCCCGATATCCATGGCATTCGATATACCCGATACAATCTCTTGGAATCGGGCAAACACTATCTGGTATAGCACAACATGATCTTGTCAGCTCCCAAGAAACTGTTGCAGGCTAAAAAATAATAACTTATCAATTTTTTTTCTCCATATATTACTAAGATAACTCTTTAAACCGTTGAATGCAGTGAGTGCCCCTGGAAGAGAACCAAATCATTGGTAATTTATTTTCTATTTTTCTTTTTCCAGGGGGTTAATTATTGGAAATATAATATAAAGTAAATTTGGTAAAAACCTCTAAGACCCCCTGGTGATTTTCCGATATAACCAGGGGGTATGCTTATATATAAAATACAGAACAGATTTATTTTGTTATTCTTTGAATAAGTAAATAAGTAAATTACGCCGATTACAAACAATACAAATATACAACTAAGCAAGAAAATCATTGAGTCACCAAATAACGCGATGGTTCCTGGAAGGTACAAAAGTCATATCGCCAGGAATCATTACCTGGAACTAAGATTAGCATTTTAAAATAATAATACAACTAGCCGTTACCTTTCGCTAGAACGCCCTCGCACCCACTGAATTTATGACTGATGATAAATTTATCTACTAGGAATGGTCTGTTGGCATTGGAATTTGGACATTTGGACGAGTGTTCCACCATATTCATGTAATAAACTTTTACTGCATATTGGTTACGTATTCAACCCCTATAAGCTTTTCAAATCACAACTTATGTTTGGAAATTGTACTTCAGCAAAAGAAAAACTCTTAAAGTTATATCAGAAAATTATATGTAAAACAAAACAATGAAGCACGTGTTTTATTTTCTGCAGCACATTTCTCGCAGATACCTTTTTTATGAAAAGAAACCATAGAAATCGAAAATTAAGAAAAATAGTCAACAATTTGAGAAGTAAGTTTGTCCCCTACAGCCTCGGCCTTTGGGTATATTTTAAATAGGATAGGGTGTGTTTAATTGTGGAGCTGTTTTACCAGACTCACTATCTTTACACCTTTTCCAAATCCTGTAGATCCTGTCAAACTCGTTTTATTCAATACTTTCTTTAAGGATAATGCTAATAAAATATATCATATCTTTACAGTGAAGGTTGGTTTCCTTTCCTGGTCCCGCAGTCCGTTATTTTTTACTCTACTGTTTATTATTGGTCATTAATTTTTCTTTCTAAATTATTGGTGACATTTCTCTGAACCATAACTTCCCTATCTCACTGGTTTAACTCTTTTATACAGAGCTTTGGTTATATCTGTTTGAACGCAGTTATTAAACGTTTAAATTGTTCTATATCATATATCATATATCATTTTTTGTTGCTGAGTAGTATTTCCTACAATTACCTTATCTGGGCATTACCTTTTTTCAATGGAATTATTTTTATATATATCGTATACAATTGATAGTTGAGTAATTCATTTTTTCATGGAAAAGACGTTTGGAAATTTCCCCATCATTTATTTTTGCGCATATTCAACAATCCGCCAAATTCGGAAAAATTAAAAATATATTCCCTCAAAATATGCAGTATATATACGATACATGAAACTACTGTTCAGTTAAATTAATTGGGTTTACAGTTGTTTGGTGTCGATTTTAGTAATAGTATATATTTTTACTTAAAATTAATGGAAGACTTTCTAGTGGATAAATCTGATGTTACAACAGACAGCAAATTAAAGTTCATTTTTCTTGAAAAGTTAACAAATAGTTTTCCACCCTAACCAGGGTATATACTGTAATATATATGGTTACGATTGCTTACCACCATTGCTGCTGTTCGGACTTGAGGTACATTAGTAGGATGTTCCTTGTGAAACATTGCATTGCTCAATTTTCCACGTGCTGAAAACGTAGGATATTTAACCAAACTGGCAGCATGTGGCGCCGCGAATGTAGCAGGAGTATTTGGTTTTGTCACGATCCCCGTCGTTGGTCGTGCTTGTGCTTGAGGTGGTGGAGCCACACTATGCACCCAGTTTGCATGTGTCTGTGTCTTTAAACGTAAGACGGCAGCAGCGGTTTTCCTGTGTACTGTGGTTTGTTGATGTTGGGATGGTTGGTTGGCTGTTGGGGGTGGAATCGCAGATGGACGACTTTTAAGCAGAGGTCTAGGCTCTGGATACTTGGCAGCCACAGATTCTTCATCTTGAGTGTGTGATTGTGGTGTAGCACTGTGACCTTGTAGGTTCGCATGCGTTCTGTCGTGAGCTGTTGGTGGTGGTCTTACGGTTGTTCTTCGTGCAGTTGGAGCCGTGTGGCGATGTGGATGGAATGCTGGTGGAGTTGGTTGTGGTGGCTGTTCAGCAGGAGTGTCTATTTTAGGAACAGTTGGTGCGGGGTGTGTTTGGTGCACTTGAGGGGCGGATGGTGGTGGCGCAGGAGGAGAAGATGCCGCGGGTGGCGGATGTGTAGGGGAGTGTGTAGGAGGCGATGGCGTTATTTTTGGTGGTGTTGGTGCATGTGATGGTGGTGGTGGCAGTGGAGGTGATGAAGGTGGAGATGGAGGTGGAGACGGCGGTGGTGGAGGTGGAGGTGGAGGTGCTGGTGGAGGAGGAGATGTTTCCTGGTGAGCTTCGGTGCTAGATTTTGATGGTGACGATGACGCCGGTTCTGTGGAATTTTCTCTTTGGCTAGTTGCTTTTGTCTCTCCTGCTTCGCTTTTATTTACTATTGCAGCTAATGGTAGAGCAGATGGTTTAATATCCACGGTCGTTTTGCTGTCTTCGCTTTTTGTCTGCAAGACATCTGTGGTGCTATTACGAACCGTTGCTTCTGCAGCAGCTTTATTATGGTCTTCTTCAAACTGATTTCCTTTTTGTTCTATTAATTTCAAAATTCTAGCTGCCATATCCGGTGTAATATGTAGCTTATCCCGGTCACTAACTACCGCACCCGGTGCAGCATTAGCAGCTCCTGGTGTAAGTTGTGAGAGAGCGGCTAATGAATCCGCTAATGATGGCTGTTGGGGGTTCACCTGTTTCATCACTGGTGCTGCAGATGAGTGGAATTGAAAGGGCGTCAAAGTAGTGGGAGGTTTCATTGATGTAACCGTGGGAGCGACAGTCGGTGACGACATTGCGTCTAATGGAAGATTTTGAGTCGGCATGACGTCTGTTGGTGCGATTGTTGGCGATTGAATAAAATTGGTTAAATCTAAAAAAAAAAAAAATTCTTACTACTTTAATATATGTTAATTTATGATTTATACTTAATTTATGTTGCACACAGAAATGAATCAAATCCATATTCTTTGCAGTTTAGTTTTCTCCAGGGGGTTAATTATTGAAAATATATGCGCTAATAAAGTTCATAAAATCTTGTAAATGTTCCCTGCTTCTTCATAAAATTATAACAATTTCTAATAAGGAATTTATAATAGATAGGTAGCACGTGTGTCTAAACATTAACTTTGAGCACTCACATGGAAAAGATTATTCTTCAGTTTTAACATAGCGTTTGTTTGTTTGTTGTAGTAATTCAAAATGGAATGTTTTGTTTTCTCTTCCGTGAATAATATCCAGTTGATATCTAGTAACTGGACAACTGAAGTTGACATCTAGTAACTCGACAACTGAAGTTACCAAACGAAGTTGTAAGCCTTTACTGCCACAAGGAGGATGAACTTTTTACTAGTTACTAGTTACTAGTTACTAGTTACTTTTTACTAGTTACTGGTTACTACTCAGAACTGCTGGATGCACATGCGCGGACATTTTATGATTTATTTACTTGACCATGATGATTTATCACACACCACAAGGATATTAAAATCTATTCCTGCGCATGCGCGGATACGTTACAACATTTTTAATGCATTGTTAAATCGAAATTAAGTGTCGATGACAATGG
>JANTOQ010340353.1:1774-12460 GCA_027564595.1 Bythotiara depressa
AAGGAGGCATACTGTGAGGTGGCTCTTGCTTACCTCCAACAGGTTGATGCTTTGTAGCTGTGACTGGTATTTGAGGGTGAGCTGGAACTAACGGGCGCTTTGTAATTGGTGACTTATTAAAAACTTTCTTTGTTGGCAAGTACAACTTTGATGGTTGTGCATGAATTTGTGGCTGGTACATTGGGTGTTCTTGCGGGGTTGGATGGGTTGCTTTCGGTTGTACTACAGCAGTCTGACCACCTCTACCACCATCATGAAGAAATTTATCAAACTTCAATTCACCAATGTGTTCAGGCATTTCCATGTCACCAGGATTAGTGAATGGCAACTCATTTGAAAATGAATCTGAAACATTTCCATGTGCTATATTAGGTGGATATGAAGAAGGTATTGGAGTGTGTCTTGTATATGAAATAGATGGTGGAAGCATACCACTTAAAGGTTGTTGTACATTTACTTGATGTGGTTGTTCTGGAAAAGATCCAGCATTGTTTCTAACTCCATTACCTTCGTGTCTCATGGTATTATCATCAAACAGAGGGTTACCTAGGTACTGCATTCTACTAGTGGGATGTGTCATAGCGTTTTGCATTGGACCCCATTGTGGATATGCATCACCACCCATTGTCAATTGGTTCTGTTGTTTCTTTAAATTAACTGTGACAGTTAATTTTGCTGTAGGTTTTGGGGCACTAATTCTCTGCGGAATTGTGTGGATGACAGGTCTTGTCTGTATAATATTTCCTGCAGGTTTGTTTGAAATTGGTTGTTTTGACGTTGGTTTCACGACGTTTTGTGTCTTCCTTTCCTGTTGAACTGGAATTTTGTCTTGCACTGAATGTTGTTTGGATGTTGGTTTCACAGCAACGTTTTGTGTCTCTGGAATTTTATCTTGCACTGCATGTTTTCTACTTTCTGATGGTAAATGTTTTTGTGTAAGGATACCAGGCTTTTTACCATTTCCCAATTTCATTTGTTCAATGAAACCAGGTTTTTTATTATCTCCAATCGTGACTTGTTCATGTGGAGCAGTCTTTCTTGCATCTCCCAAGGTGACCTGCTCATGATCTTGATAAGTAGGATTTTTTCCATCTCCTAATATAACTTGCTCATCATGTATAACAGGCTTTTTCATATCTCGTAACTTGACTTGTTCATCATGGATAGCAGGCTTCTTTACATCTTCCAGCTTGGCTTGTTCATGACTGGTTTTATGTATGGAAAATAATGGCAGTTCATTTGGTTTGTTTCCTTTCTTTAAGTTAGAATCTACTTTGCTTTGTATTGACGGGTTTGTGTTTTGCACTTTTGGTTTATGTTTCTTTACCTTCTTGTTTTCATTTATTTCATTTACATCATCATCACCTACAGCAATATTCAAACTCGGTATTGGTTTCACAAAACTTTGAGGCCTATTCTTTTTCTTTGGAGCAGGATGCTTAGATTGATCTCCTATTGTTTTCTCCTCCTTGTGTGTGTGATGTGCATGAGTAGTGATTCTGTTCATACTTGATGTGGTTCGAAGCTTTAACTGGTCCAAAACCTTGCCTTTTATTTGTTTACTAGGTATAGTGCCATCAACAGTGACTGTAGGTATTATCCTTGGAGTTGTTGTTATTGTTGTTGTTGTTTTGGGTGACTTTGTTTTATGCTTCTTTGTTTGCGGAATTTTTGTAACAGGTTCAGTTTGCAGTGGTTTTGTATGATGATGAAATTTCACTTTCACAAGAGCCTTGTTTTCAGGATGGGATGTAGTTTTCTTTAAATGAACTTTTGTTATTGTTGTCCTTGGAATTCTGTGTGTTGTTGTAGTTGCTGGAGTACTAGTACTGCTAGTGGTAGAGGTAGAAGTTGTTGTTGTTGTTCTTTTTGTCGTGGTAGTAGTTGTAGGAGCTGTTGTAGTTGTTGGTGGTGGTATTGTAGTTGTTGGAGGTGTTGTAGTAGTTGATGGTGGTGTAGTTGTTGTAGTTGTTATTGGTGTTGTAGTGGTTGGTGTTGTAGTGGTTCGTTTTGTTGTGGTTGTTACTGGTGTTGTGGTTGTGTTAACAACAGGTGTTGTTACTGCAGGTGTAGTAGATACAACATGAGATTTTTGGCTACTCTTAACATTCTTTTTCTTAGTTTTAGAATGGTGATGTACTGATTCTTCTTCATGCTCTCCGGATCCTTCTCCACTACTTTCAATTGCAATTCTTTCACTGTAATTTTTCTTCTTTCCTGTATGATGTTGGCCTGTAAATCCAGAACCCATTTCATACATTTCACGAAACTTAGCAAACTCTTTGAATATGTCTTCTTTATGTCCATAACTGTGATGCTTTTCATTTTTGGTAGGTTTCTCAATATGATCTCTTGGATTATGACTTGTATATACATTATGCTTATGCGTTTGATGGTTGTTTGAGGATATAACTTCTGAAACATCATTTAACTTTGGCAAGAATTTGAGATATTTATTTTTGATTTTGTTTTTCAACTCATCAGTAATCAACATGTGAATCTGGTCATGTTCACCAGAGCCTACATCTTGATTAACCTTTTTTTTTCTTTGATGGTTTTTCTTTGCTTTTAGTTTTTTTTCTAAAGCATGCAACTTTTTTAACAGTTTGTGGTTATTTTTGTGTTCAGGTGAAAGATTTCTCTGCCTAGACTCTAGTTTATGTTCAATTATTTCAAGCCGACTTAATATTAAATTCTCTTCTTGGGCACTAACATGGTGTTTCTTTGAAGGATTTTTTTTCTGTTTCTTGTGATATTTATGTTTGTGTGACTTTCTTTTTGCTGATTTCTCAGGTTTTCCTAATAAGTCTTCTCCATGACTATAATGGTTTCCATGGTGACTGTACAGATGTGTCCTTCTGTGTACTTTTTTCCATTGTGTCAGATAGTCATCACCACTCCCTTCAAACCTTTCACCTAGATAGTGCTTATGATGATTTGTGTTTGGAGAATGATATCGATAACCTGAACTTGGTTCAATTGTATCATCATTAATAAGAGTTTTTGCAATAGATTCCCCATCACCCAGTTGATTTTCTTTCGAATACGAATGTGCCATTTTGTCATCGTCAACCTGTCCATTATCACCATTCGACTTGATATAGTTCAACATCTGAATATCGTCATGAAGTTCGTCGAAATCTCCTTGCTCTTGAGAGTGTTTTTTTTCATTATGATCATCCTTCTCTCCCATTCGTTCTTGAGAGTGCTTTTTCTCATCATGATCATCCTTCTCTCCCAGTCGTTCATTGTTTACAATTACATCTTCATTGTTTTGGCTTTCATAAACATCATCATCCTTTTCATTTTTATGTTTTTGTAACTGATGATTACTTTGAGAATGACTTTTCTTTTTATTGCTTTTCTTTGCTTTCTGTTCAGTATCTAGAATTATGCACATAACTTTACTTGACTTTGAATTGAATTAAGTACTTTTTGCTTGTTCCCTGAAATCCCCTGAAAATATCCATTTTGATTGAAAACATTTTTATTAAATGTCTTGTTCCGATAAAATAATTTATTCAATTTGTAATAAAACTATGATTATTGCATCCATGTATCATTAGCCAAATATAATCAAAAAATGAAGTTTTCACCTCTGCTAGAGACATTGACTGTAAAGGGTAAACAAAAACAAAAGCGAATATTATAAAGAGATATGCTTACTAGAAAGATTAAATAAACTTTTCACTTGAAATATAACAAATATTATTTTATATGGGTTCCATTTGTTTGGTTTACAACCCTCTATTTATTGGAGATTTATTATTTATATTTATAAAAACTATTAATACCTTGTTATGTTTGAAAATACTAGACTTGACGAAGTGTGAATATTAATTAATGGACATGAAAAAGGACATCTAAGCATATTTATGTGTTTTACAGATGTAAATTAAGGAAATTAATAGTTTATTTTCCTTAAAGGTTTGCATTTAGATTTTGATAGACACCTTGTACATTTGGCGTGAACAGCATCTCATATAATCTATAGCAATATGGATACCTGCTTGCTTGGACCAAACAATAAAACAAGAATTTCTGCATCTAAAATCCATGTTAATACATCACTGTCATAGGTACATCCAAAAGTTAATGCCATATTGCTATTACCTCCACAAAGAATAAAGGTGTGAAGTAATTTTAAAGTTGCTTCCACCAGCAGTAGAAAATCTCCCTATAAAAACTTATTCTCACTACCCAATGATAAGAGAAGCATCTTTCAAAGTGAGCAAAGATTATCAGCTCTATGGGTTCTATAGGACTGACAAATACCAGCAAAGATTGTGCAAAAAGATGGAATACAGTAAGAATATCCAAATATTATGGCAATAAACTATTACGGCAAAACTAAATGTCATTCTAAAGACATAAAGTGTAAACATTTAATATCCAACTGTACTGGCAAAGTTGTTAAAACAGGGGTTTTCAATGCACATATTACATGCTCTCCTGCAATCATCAAGAGCATGTATCAATAACTTCTCCATTATTTCTAGAGAGTCCAATTAACAAAAATAAACCTTGTATGAACAATTAAATAATGCTGATGGAGTTATTTAATGAATCACAAACTGTTTATGTTAACTTTAAGTTACAATATTTTTAACAGAGATTGTATGTTTTACAATCAGTTGTAATGTGATTTATGGAAGGTTGAACCTCCTGAAACAAATAAAATTCATATATTGATCAAAGATTTGTGTCCATAATACATTAGTGTGCTTTTCTATGAAAAAGATGTGATTTCACAATGAATAAAATTTAAGTATATGAGGCGAAACAATATTAAAAGTAGAATGATAACAATATAAAGTATATAGAAAAGAAAAAAGAAAATCAACCTTGTTTGTTCACAGGGGATATGTGTATCTTGGTCTTGGGTAGTCTGTCACTTTTTGAATGGCAATTCTTATCATTTGAACACACTACTCCATAGCATCTTTTTTCAATAGAAAATGCTAAAATGCAATCATCTTTCTTGCAACATTGCTTACTACAGTCAGATAAACTCATTTCACTGTCATGCAGTTTTGTAAACTTATAACTTTTTCTTCTTTTCGGTATAACAGAACCATGGAAAGTTGCCGAAGAACATTGACGCTGATCTTTTCTGTATTTAACATGGCTGTACTTCTTCTTACTGTCCTCTTCATCACTATTATCATCATTATCATCATTTTCATCATTATCTCCACCACCATCACCATCATCTTCATTCTTGTCATCATCCTTGTCATCATTCTTGTCATCATCCTTGTCATCATCCTTGTCATCATTCTTGTCAACATCCTTGTCATTGTCATCATCGTCATCATCACTGTCATCATTAGATCTTTTTACTCTGCCATTTAAAGTATCTATACAAATAATTATGTATATGTTCATCACAAAATTCAGATACTGATGTGTTTGAATGAGTGTCCCCTCTCCAATAATTAAAACACAGTTATATAAAACTATTTTGTTTTATTAAAACATAGGCATTTTGGAATACATTACCAATGTCAGTGTGAAAATTGACTGATGTTATATTGATATATAGAGTTCAAAACTAAACCTTGTATTTGTGTATAGGCTAACTACATAATATAGGAATACACAAGCCCAGAAATCTCTGGGAACCATCTCTTATTTTCATACTATTTATACTGTTAATTAAAAATATAATTGTAAGCATGTAACAAATTATATAATATGTGAAAAATATTTGTCCCACATTTAACCTTTAATTTATTTGAAAAAGAGATCCAGTGAAAGCTTACTGAGACAAATTCTACATATTATATCCCTTTAAAACAAAAGAAATTCGTTCAGAATAAAACATATATACACAAAGAAACAATTACCTTCGTAAATAGGATACGATGATCCAGTCTGATTGTTAGGTAGATAAAAATCATTATGTCTTTCTAGTACTGATCGCTTGTCAACTCTGTGTCCTTCAAAATCAGTAAGTTGTTCAGTAATAGCTTTGCAGAGATCACTCCGTGCACAAACAATACCATAACAATTCTTTCCTACAATTAATGAAACATGACAACCAGCCTTCTGACAACAGTGATTATAACAATTACGTTTGTTCTTTGCCTGACCCAGATTTAGTAACTGAAATGCACTTTCTGCTTGTTGTTGACATATTCCTCCAATAACAAAATCAACTAAAACATAAAGTAAATAAAAGATGCTCACCAGTCATCTTCACTTTCACGGCAAAAACTTAAAAATGGTATGAAACTTTTCAATAATATAGAAAAAAGTTCAGAAATATTTTCAAAAGTACTGACCAGCATTTAGTAATATTGTGAATATATACTGTACATTTTCAAAAATATTTATTTTGGATTATTTAAAGCCCAATAAAACTGCTGAGTCAAAAATAGATCCACTCCTTTATTCTTTCATTATAAATAATAAAGTTTCCATAGAATAAATGTTGACAATAAAAATACAATATATAAGGCCATCCCTAAAAAATTGTTGGTTTGCTGTAAAATGTCCCTAGTATAAATATTTTTTTCACAATTTTTTTACTTATAAATTTTTTTTTAAAGTTTTTCAGAAAATTTAAAAAAGTTATTTTCCTACCTACCGACCCAAACTGAAAAACTCCAGTCGGGTTACAGCAAACAAACAATTTCTTAAGGATGACCTAATATTAATATATAGTATATGTTATAATATTATGACACCAGCAGTTCTTATTTCCCAACATAAGGAAGGTATAGAAGATATTTAATTATATACAGACAATGGAGGATTATTACTATAATTAGTCACCTATTAGACAATACAAGATGATGTTCTGTACCCAATATTCTGTGTCAATATAACCTCTCCTGCCACAGCAGTTTGGCTTGATACTTCAGCAATGAAAAATTAGTACATACTGTCACAGCAGTTCAGCTTTATACTTCACTGATGAAAAATTAGTATATACAGAAGATATCAGGAATCTAACATATCCCTTGATGGATATTTAATTGAATTTTTTTACACAGACCAAGTACAAGTAATGCTTTACCTGTTAGGAAAATATTCATTTTTCTTGTTTCTCACTCTGAAGGAGAAATGTCATTTCTAAGTTTATTCATCTATAGCTCAGTTGTATGATGCAATAACATAGTTTGTTTTGTTGAAGGCATGTTTTTAACTGATTTACCAAACAAAATTGTTTTTGTTTTTTCTTTGTATAAAGAAAATTTAAATCTTAAAAAGTACCTAATGATTTTAAGCACTCCCAGAATTGTTTACATTGTAAGGATCTGACTGAAGTTGGCCAATGACTGGCAGAGCATATACAGTAGCAGATCACAAAAAGGTGTATTTCCAGCAGATATGTCATATGAAATAAATAAGGTAATAATAAAATGTTGTATTCTGGGTTTTTTATTCTATAAACAAAGAATACAAGACTCATTTAACAAAGAAAAAATTATGTATATATATATATATAAGAAGAAAATATGGACAGATGAAGCTATTGAAATCTATTAAATCATAAACAAGAATCAGTAGCATGGAGGTTGTCAAAGTGTATAAGTCTTTGGGTAGAAAATGTTTCTTTGTTGCAATGTTATTTGTTCCACATGAGTAGATTGGGTTTATAGTATACTGGAAATTTTGGGAAAATTTATGTTCACAAAGGTGCGAGGATGGTGCACCTGGTACACAGGAATGCAGTAGGATATACAAATTTAGTAGAGATTGTTTAAAGGACATTTATTAAAGGGGAATTTTGGATACTGTGATCAAGCTTTTCCCAGCTGTCAGCACTGTCAGAAAAAAGGTTACCTTAGATAAAACGTGAGTTTCAGGTAATAATTTTTATATAAATAATATACAGGAGCTATGATCAGTTTTAATTTTATAATAAAAGCATAGTTTTTTAGACCATATTCTATCTTTAAAACTTTTTAACCCCAGCTCCCGTAACTCATATTGTACTGGATATTGAATGGTTGATTGATTATATTTTCTGGTAAGCAGTCTCAATATTAGGGCCATCATAGATTATATTCCCATAGCCTAATTTTGGTCTGACAAAGAATTTATAAATATTAATTATAGTATTCCTTGGTATAAATTAAATTAATACTTTGGTGGGATTTTTCCCTTAAAGTGTAAATTTTTTATGTACAGGAACAGTATTTTCCTTCTCCCAATGATCTGGATAACCCTGAGTGGATGAATTTGACTTGTCGCATATGATTATCATGGAAATAGACCTCGATACTACACATATTTATTTTTGTCACATTGAAAACACATCTTGGTTGATTGAGCTTTAAACCATGCTCACAAATCTTTGTAAACACTTCTTTCAAAATCATGATAAGTTCATTCTCATATTTTCCATATATAATAATGTCATCTGAAATAAATTTGATGCCATTCATTACTCTGAGTTTGTGCTCCAACGTGTGCATGCACAAAAGCTGAGGCTTTGGAATAAATTGTGTTTGCCTGAAGAATCATTGTTTTGCTTGATTCCTATTCTAAACACTGGTGTGATGACAGTTGGATAGTTTTATGAACTCCACCACCTAGTTAATCAATCCATCAGACAAATCAATAGACATTACGTATATCTTAATTGAATTTAAGCCTCAGTTATATCTCATAATGGTAGGTAGCTTTCACTTCCCAAACAATGGATCTTGTCCGAAAATGCAGCAATAACATCCTACACAATCTGGCAATCCAATAATGTTATACCATCTTATTAGTTTATGCAATGTTTTTTCACCTTTCTTCAACACTGAGTGGTCTAAACAACAGAATTTCCCAAATGTGGTCTTCAAGCAGATGGAAATAAAGTTGATGCGACTATGTAAATCAGCCACACTGAAGAAGATAATTATTGAACAAATGTTAGGACTAGTAGCACAGTTTGCACTTTCTTTTTACTTCACAATGACATTTTAAAACCAAGTACCAGCCTTGCCTGGATATAGCAGTGCATCAGGAAGCATTATGCCTTTAACCAATCGAAGGGAACATTCTGACCTTAGCTAACATAAAACAAAAGATTGATGAATGATACAAGATGTTTTATCAACACACTATATTGAAGTCAAGCTATTAAATCCACTTCCATATTGATGCATGATGGAGAGCTTCCTGAAGCAGATGTTTTGTCCTCTACTGTATATTTGTGGCTCACATCAATAAATTACAGTCTACCAGCATACATAGCCAATATTTATGCACATGATTTGCAGACCAACAATACTGCACAAAATATTTGAGACCTTTGTGCTTTTAGGACCCTCTCCATAAAAGCAGAATGGGAATAGGTATTAATGGGAAACTCGGTAGAGTCACACTTGCTAGTGTATTTTCATCAGAAATAATGGAAAGTGTTCTTAATGTATTGATTTATCCATTTCAAGACCTCTCAAAATCCCATTTCAACCCATTCTGAGGCAAGTGAGGCACACCCTCCCTTTGCAACCATGCTGTAGGATCACAATGGCTTCAGTTCCAAAGTAGCAAAGATCCCAAATGTTAAGTCAACAGTCAATTTGAATAAGTAAACTGAAAAATTCTTTATGTACATAGATGCTATTTCATTACTTGTGAAATTAATTTTGTTTATTTAAGCACCTTATTATATGTGCAGGATTGAAGACTATAAGGGACATCCAGCCACAATTGTCGCAATCAATAGCTGAATTTGCAGTTCAAGAGGATATTATTGTTTATTACACTAATACCATCATATCATAATCATAAATTGTTTGTTATCCTTTAAGTAAAGAGTCAACAACTAAATGCTTCATCCAATAAATATTGCACTTTATGCAAAGCTGCTGGCCACCAGTTTCAAAGACATGACATCTCTAAATGTTGGTTTTTGTCATGATTTGAAAAACTAGAGATTACAACAGCATTACAAGTCACATCTCAATACATAGTTTAGGTCCATTGAGTACTTGTATCCAGTGGGCAATTTAGGATCAGAGGGCATGGTCTGGTAGAAAGGAAAAGGTCACTTTTGTGGTGACACTTTCTGAAAATATGCATCAAATTTAAACATTCTTAGTAAAACGGGCACTTTTCCTGAGAAATTAAGAGGAGCAGCATCAGAAGGTCAGTTGTGTTTCTAACCAACCTTCCACCTACACTGCAAAAATCACTTTACTGGTTTCAAACAGTTCATGTCCATCAACAAGTGAATCAAATACCTCACTTGTTGCAGTCGACCCAGATGGACTGCTCAACAAATCTGATCATAAAAGATTTCTTGCTATCAACAAACATCACATCATTTTTTTCAACCAAACATTGGCACTTATAACATCAGGGTTGCACAAATCCAAATTTGTTTGCGTTCGTTGAACGAACGCTTCTGCTTAAGTAAGCGTACGCAGAACGGACGTCTGTTAATCTGCCTGCATTCATGGAAATATTTGTTACTATAGGCCAAGCTTAGACAAGACTAATGTTCAAGTTTATGTTTTATGTGTGATACAACACAACTGCAGCGCTAGCATGTACGCTAATGAAAATAGTTTTATTTTTATTTATATTTAATATTAAAGCGTATCGAAAATTTCTTTTTACATGTCAGCAGTTTCAATAAATGTCTCACACACCGTGCGAAAATTCCTGTCTCTATATTTTTCTAATATTTAATGATAACACTTTTCTTTCTCATTGCGATGAAAGTTTGTCATCATT
>JANTOQ010340464.1:0-12459 GCA_027564595.1 Bythotiara depressa
TAAATAAATAAATAAATAAATAAATAAATAAATAAATAAATAAATAAATAAATAAATAAATAAATAAATAAATAAACCAATAGGAGATATATTCTTATTTTAAGTTGATTTTCTAACGAATTATTAAGGCAGTTTCTAATTAAATGTAGACTAGATTTAGTTATAATAATGGTGAACATTGGTGAACGAAGGGAAGAAGCATCCTCTGATTTCCGGGAAACACTAACAGGAGTTATTTTCCATGTTTTCAGTTACTTTCTACTCACGTTTTCGATATCATAACGCATTAACCTACCAGAAATAAATTTCAAATGTGACTTGTAAACTGAGAAAATATATGTTGAAAATAGATCTAGGCTTTGCCATTGATAGTGTCAAAAGAACCATCACATGACTTCTCACGATTCAACATAATTGCCGTAACATTCTACTCCCGTATTCGATATCAATACCACATTCTAACTAAAAACTAATTGCGAAAGTGAAATTTAAACAGATAAATTATAAAGTCTCCGTAGAAACTAAATCAGTCTATAACTCATAAATATCTGTTGAAAACTACATGTGAATGTGTTGCTTAAAAATTAATAAAACGAACAGACAAATGAAAGAACACAACATATGTTTATACACTTATTAATGTGGTGATGGAAAATCTTTTCTCTTTTTTCCGCAGTTATCCTTGAATATGTTAAGTGTCATTATGTATGTCCACTTTGTTAAACAAGACCTCTTCTGAATCGCTCTACTTGCGATGTACGGCACCTCCGTATAGCACACGAGTTATCTGTTACTTCAAATCTTCGTTTAATTTACAACGGAAACACTACGCCGTTATCAAAAGAAATTAATTATCAGTGGCTTCATATTGTGTTTTTTTTGTGAGGTGCAACATAATTGCAAAATGATTTCCTTCTTGATTCGTACTCTATAAAGGAGGTGTTGCGAAGATAACATAACCAAGAAATAAGGCATAGATCTTAGGTTTGAAACAGGTTAAACGTACCATTTTGCATATTTATATCCAGACACTGTGAAATTAATCAATTATCTTCAGTTTGCTCTCCCGTTATATCCGTTTCATCAGATGTTCGTTTCTTAGTATTTCTGTTCTTGTGCCGGTAAGTTCATTGCAACCTTCTCTTTACGTAAAGAAATCAATCAATACGCCAACATCGGTTTAATGTCGAACTTGTTATTATAACCGTATCCATAGAAACAAATTCATAATAGCAGAATAAGCGACGGTTAATTGTTTACGGAACTTGAACTGAAGTGATAGGTAGTTGCTTTTCCCCGTTTCCCTGTTAAATTATTCTTTCTAACGAACAGTACATAATCATATAAAACATCAACATAAAGAAGCATTATTTAAAAGTATTGTTAATATATAAAAATGTTTGGATTTTTCAATTATTATGACGCAGCTTTTGCCTCGGTATTTGCAAGAGTGATGTCAATGTACTCGCCAGTAGCTACTTTTGCGTTTCGAATACTACTTGATCCTCGAATACAGACATTTGTTGCTCTTAAGAGGGCAAAATTTAATTTAAGCCTGATCTATGTGGTAGCTTCGCTTTTCATGATATTTCGCTTTTTAGCAATTAAATCGCTAAGTTTTGAGTAGAATGTACTGCATTCTCTGCCCATCCCGTCTAGACACGAGAACACAAGAGGTGTAAATGATCCATTGTCAACCTGTAATATGCGATTGTTATAGCAACGTTTCTTTTCACATTCGTTTCTTTCGTATGCTCGCTTAAGGGTGCAATCTCGGTAGTTCGTGCATGTGGATTAAAAACCCTTATGTCAAAATAAGCACGTTGTCCCTTGATCCACACACTTCGTGCAGCGATATCGACCGGCCGTTTGTTGTAGGCCGTTACATTTTCACCTGTCATCGGTTCTATATCTGCATTCTTTACAACTGTAGATGGCATCGATGATGTTATATCTCTTACTTCCTTCTGGTGGTTTGTGATGAAATCCTTTTACAGTTGAGTGCGTACGTTCAATGCTGTAATTTGTATTTATCTGGTAGCCTTGATAAAGGGAGATTATATTTTAACTGTCCCAAAATGATATATTGTCTAAATCGTAGCCATATTCTTGTAGCGACAGTGCTGTTAACCGATTATATGCCTCCACTTCTGTTGATTTTTAACCGTAGAGGATCAGATGTGTTGTTTTTAAAAACATTAAATATTTGTCGATAAGTGAGGATTTTTTTCATTTTTGATATATATCTCTTTGTCTTTTTTGAAGTCGTTGTTTGTCTTCGTTGTAGATTCTTGTTTGTTCTGTTACAGCTTTCCTTAGGTCGTGTGTGATTAGTCTAGAGTTACGAAATTCTATGTCAGATGTTGGTAAGGCAAATAACTTTCGTTCTTCAGCATTGCATGAATGTCACTTCAAACAATCTAAATTCATCTAAAATCCATTTGTTTCGCATTTTCGAATGGTTTGGATGGTTTGGATTGCCATCTAGGTCATCCTACCTCGGAACTGCCTTCTGGCTCTAAACGATCCGTCCATTTGTTTCGTTCCGGAGCGCCATCTAAACCATCCAAAATTCAAGCAGACTCGAAGTCCCAAACACTCTATTCTCAATATTGGTAATTAAATCGGAGACAAGCGAGTCTCGTCTCCGTATATTTTTAAAAAAGCAAACAGCCCAAATTCTTTAGCGTGTTCAAAGTAATGAAGACAAACAATCCAAACCATCCAGATTTCATTTTCCATTTGTTTCGCACAGGAGATGAATTGGATGTTCTGGATGGTTGAGATTTATGAATCAAATGCACGCTAAGTCAGGTTGATTTTTATATATTTTCAATGACATTCTACTCCCGTTTCAATGACATTCTACTCCCGTTTCAATGACATTCTACTCCCGTTTCCGATATCGTTGCACCTTATCTAGCAGAAACATATTGGAAATGTGAAATAAAAGTTTAGTATTTCTAAAACTATCTGTTGAAACAAATATTGGCGTATTCCTTACAAGTGTCAACCACTTGCAGATCAATGAAGCAACAAATAACTCTTGTTCATACACTTATTCACATACAGACTTCAGGTAGATCTAGTAAAGGGATACCATATCGTAATGCGATTGCATACCAAAATTATATTTTATTTGAATATAATCATAGGTCGATAATGGTAAAACTGTAAGCCAATTTGATAACCCTTTTCAATTAAAGCTTCAAGTGCTTTGATTTTCATAAAATCGTTTAGCTTAACTTTGATCTCATTAAGATAAGGTTCATATCTTTTTTCTTCTCCGTTCTAATCTCGTTTCTGAGACTTCCATTCATCTGAACAGTTGGCGTATGAAGATGTGTTGGATTTCTGGGTTTTGTCGTATTTTCTGTGACAAGTCTAGAATGACACATGTTAACTGGGTTTATTATGCATATCCCTCCGTATTTGGGTGGTAACGAGACAAGCTCATGTTCTAATCATTACATCCGTAACCTTTATCTGAAGATAAACTCAATTAAATGGTCTTGGATGTCTTATTTTATATCAAAAATATTAATTTTTATGCATGAATACGAGACGGGACATGGAAAGTTTGAAATTGAAAAGGCTTTTACCGTTGATGTAGGGTAGCGAAAACAATCATTCTGATTGTCGTGCGACATTGAAACTTTCAGCACAGGCATCTTTTTTACGAGGAATCTGAAACTGAAGTCCGTTTAAAAAAAAAAACTTCAACTTTTCATGAGATTCGGGAAAGGTCTATTGACGACTTTATTGGAAAGTTTAGGACAGATTATTCTGATGTTATGGATAAATGCATTTCTGTTAAGGGAATTAAATGCGTTTGATGCGTCTATTTGTAACAGACCTTTGGTATCATTACCTGCGGTATATGTCAATCATGGCATGAAGATTTATTGACCTGCGCATAACTTAACATAAAATAAGCTCTGACTTTGGGTGTTTAATTATTAGTTTTTTCAATTAGTATTCTTTTAGCTGTAATATTCCAGATTGAGGCGCATTTCTGAGTACGCTAAGGGCGTTATTTACTCTCCCATTTGCATTAGGTTGGCAAATGTTTTTGAAATTTATACTTGGTCGTTTATGCTGCTTTTTGAACCTCTGACTTAACTACTTTTATTACAGCTTTTCCAATTACCCGTTGTAGTACTTCACATATCCCGATTGGGCGAATACAAAGGATTCTTATTCAATGAGATAAGTCTGCAAGACATCAAAGCTTCAATGCTCTAAAAATCACCTGTGGAAATAAAGGATTTAGAACACAACTTCCTCGTTAATTGAACTAAACGATATGAAGATCTAAACAAGCGTTGTCGAATTATTCTTCTCCATTTATCTGCATCCAGGCCAGATGGACCCGTAGCATCTCTAGTTCGAATTGCAAACTTTTGAATACTTTCAGCAATATTCTCATCGTAGATAATGCTGGTAATTTCTCTGATTGGTTCTTAATATACAAAACGTTCTTGTTCCCAGTAGTACAACGACGAAAAATCATTTGGAATCGATTTCTGATTCACACATAGAACAAATGCTTTGAAACTAACGTTGATTCAAACATTTCTTATAATAAGTATCAGAACGTTAAAAGTTGGGAGAATTTAATCAAAATTAAGATAAAAAATATTTTCTTGTGTTTTTCCAGGTAATAAACGGAATATCGACTCTTTGTTTGTTCTGTACAGAAAATACAAAGCCCTCAGTTCAACACACAGACCTTGCAAGCTTGGACTGGGCTGGACCTCGGGCTTTGTGTTTTCCCGTACAGACCAAACAAAGAGTCAGTATCCTGTTAGAAGAACCCTTTTAGGACATTACTGTCTTAAGGGCACTTGTATCCATTTTTATATTGATTTTTAGTTAACTCATTTTTTAAAAGCCTGGACATTAAAGATACAAATTGAAAAAAGTTCTAGACTTTTTACAACTCCATAACTGCTATTTCTTGGTATACTATACTTTTACTTCACCATGCTATGGTGAAGAAAAACATGTATGCCTTTAAACCTTCTGACCAAGGTTAATCTAACGAGCAATCTTGTGATTAATGATATACCTGTAAATCTTTGTTTTATTTACTCATTTGATTAAAGGTAATTTAGCATGTAGAAGTTGTAAGGCTCTCTTATTGCTGCTATCAGTTGTAGCCATATATTTAGCTCCAACTTTCGACTACTTTGTTGTAGCCCTTTAAAACTTTCTGACGTCTAAGATAGACCATTACACAAAATCGCGTGTGCTGAATTTTTTTTTTTATATACAGACAATAATGTGAAGAGTGGTCACTTTGTGATTTTTCTCCGCATGGAAATTATTGAATAACTCCTGAAATATAAAAAACAATAGATTTCATAGTATGTGCGGTCACAATGATTCAAGAGTCCAATAAATTTAACAAAATTTGGAGCAACTTGGAGCATTTTAAAGACTTTAAAAATGAGTTAAAAACGCGCTTCTTCCCATGAGTTTTTTCTGGTAATAAAAAATAAAAAATAATTTTTTAAATTGATATTTAGAGTTTAACTATATATCTACTAGCCTTATAAATTTGGATTTTTAAAATTATGCCTCAAAAGGAGAACTTTCCAATTTTCTTACTAAACATAAAAGGATACAAGTGTCCTTAACCCTTAACCCTATTAGTAGTAAACTTTTATTAATAATTCCGAAACTGCTTGAGTTTTTAAGCCAAAATTTTGTGAGTTTTCCTACAACCTTATAGGTAATACAATCATGTTGTTTATTTTTGAAAATATTTGTTTTTGTTGTCATGGTTACCGGATTATTACCAGGTGGTAACATCAAAATGTTGCGAAATAAATTTTAAACGTTTAAAAGTATATCATATTATATATTATCTTGTTGGAAGATTTGTGCTGATTTCAAAAATGATACTTTTGGCATCAGATTCAAACAATTAAGGCAACAGGAGTCACCCTGTTGTCTTAATTGTTTGAATCTTGATGACAAAATAGTAAGACTACGAAAAGAAACTATTCACTTAATGAGAGATGAAAATCATATTAACAGCATCTTATATAATGCACTAGATATATGGATACCAGCTTTAACTAAAGGCCAAGACAGGAATAACTAGTTATGGGAATTGACGATAATAACTAGCTATGGAATTGACAGATCCATAATGCATTAGTGTCACTTTTACGTCTGTAGATGTGTGAAGTTTTACATTTTGATCCAAAATGGGAATTGTTCCTTTTGCATTCGTAATTTCCCATGGATGTGTGATGTAATTAAATTTCTATCCTCTTTATATGTATATACTGAGATTTTTTCAATAATCCTATTGCCCGATGATGAGAGAAGTATCACTCGAAACGTAGCCCAACATTTAAATCATTCAGGTCCATGACATGATAAATATATCATATCATTATGAATTCAAATACTGGACTGACAAATGCTAATATCTTTCATTTTTTATCTTGTTATTACAACTTTATACAACTGATTATATTTTTATTCCACTAACTTGTTTATTTGTCATTATTTGCTTTATATATTACAAACTAAATTAATGAAAACAAAGTATGTAAATAGTTATGATGTGAGAGCAAACACCAAGTAGTTATTTCAGAATTTTAGTATTTTTACAACTTTGTCATGAAACGATTTTGTTAACAGCTATGATGGTAAGTTTGAAGAAAAGAAATTATTGATAAATGCATTCAGTGGATCATGTCTTTATTCTAGTGAAAAAATGTCTTCTGAAACATATTTTGTTTTTTTATGTGAACTCTTGATACTTGTTTTTTTATGTGAACTCCCGATAGTTGTTTTTTATGCGAACTCCTGATACTTGTTTTTTTATGTGAACTCCTGATACTTGTTTTTTATGTGAACTCCTGATACTTGTTTTTTATGTGAACTCCTGATACTTGTTTTTTATGTGAACTCCCGATACTTGTTTTTTTATGTGAACTCCTGATACTTGTTTTTTATATGAACTCCTGATACTTCTTTTTTTATGTGAACTCTTGATACTTGTTTTTTTATGTGAACTCCTGATACTTGTTTTTTATGTGAACTCCTGATACTTGTTTTTTATGTGAACTCCTGATACTTGTTTTTTTATGTGAACTGCTGATGCTTGTTTTTTATGTGAACTCCCGATACTTGTTTTTTAATGTGAACTCCTGATACTTGTTTTTTATATGAACTCCTGATACTTGTTTTTTATGTGAACTCTTGGTACTTCTTTTTATGTGAACTCCTGATACTTGTTTTTTATATGAACTCCTGATACTTGTTTTATATATGAACTCTTGGTACTTCTTTTTATGTGAACTTCTGATACTTGTTTTTTTTTATGTGAACTCCTGATACTTGTTTTTTTATGTGAACTCCTGATGTTTGTTTTTCTTTGTGAACTCCTGATACTTGTTTTTTATATGAACTCATGATATTTGTTTTCTTATGTGAACTCCTGATGCTTGTTTGTTTATGTGAACTCCTGATGCTTGTTTTTTTATGTGAACTCCCGATACTTGTTTTTTTATGTGAACTCCTGATACTTGTTTTTTATATGAACTCTTGGTACTTCTTTTTATGTGAACTCCTGATACTTGTTTTTTTATGTGAACTCCTGATACTTGTTTTCTTATGTGAACACCACATACTTGTTTTTTTTATGTGAACTCGTGATACTTGTTTTTTATGTGAACTCCCGATACTTGTTTTTTATGTGAACTCCTGATGCTTGCTTTTTATGTGAACTCCTGATACTTGTTTTTTTATGTGAACTCCTGATACTTGTTTTCTTATGTGAACACCACATACTTGTTTTTTTTATGTGAACTCGTGATACTTGTTTTTTATGTGAACTCCCGATACTTGTTTTTTATGTGAACTCCTGATGCTTGCTTTTTATGTGAACTCCTGATACTTATTTTTTATGTGAACTCCTGATATTTGCTTTTTATGTGAACTTCTGATATTTGTTTTTTATGTGAACTCCTGATACTGTGTTTTTTATGTGAACTCCTGATATTTGCTTTTTATGTGAACTTCTGATACTTGTCTTTGCCGTGAATATTGCTTGTGTTTCATTTTAGAGGACGGATTATTCCAGAATATAAATACATTGGACAGAGATCGAAATAAGGAATTTTGAGGTATCTGGAAGTTTAATGAGAAGTTTTCCCAGAATTCCTAAGCAAATATTTTTCCAAGCATGGTTTTGTTCTAGATTTCCCAAAATGGCCAGTAACTGTATTATCTTGACCTTTTTAACTTAATTAATATATAACTAAATTAGTATATAACTAAACTCAATACATTTTTACATTTTTAATTTGTGTAATCGAATTAACATAATCAGAAGTAAGTAGATACTGAAGTTGAGTTGAATTTGAACATTAGAAAGTTTCACATTCACAAAGCATTTAAAACAAACAAGCAAACTATTTTACATTGTATAAAATATTTAAAAACAAGTTGTATTGTATTGTATTGTATTGTATTGTATTGTATTGTATTTTATTGTATTGTATTGTATTGTATTGTATTGTATTGTATTGTATTGTATGGATGAAACATCTCTTACGCTGAATTGTTCACGTTTTTTCTTTCCACTTTCTCATTGCTTGTATTTCTTTCGTTTTCTTTGACTTATTCAGCAATCTTTAGAATTGTATCAATATTCAACACATGTATCTATGTGATTTGTGTGAAACTCTTGCAAGGAAAAACCTGTCACACAAATTCGCAAAATGGAATTTAAACTAGATGCGGAAAGCCTACTACATATGTAGATCAGATTTTACAATGTTCATGTGGCTAAATAGTCTTTCCAAGGTAGCATTAGAAATGGGAGCACACAAACACTGTTAAGGTATCAGTAAAATACCGGCCCATAATAATATAAAGTAATAGATATTTAAAGTGGCTAGGCCCAGAAAAATTCGCAGGTCATATAGTCAGTGAATTATTTCCACTAGGGGCCACTATAAAACAAAAATAAAATAAAATATAAACGTAATGACTTCATTGTAGAAAAATAATTTATTAAAAAAGTTACTTGATAATTGAAAATAAATGATCTCAAGATACAGGATTAAATTTTTCAAAAATATTCTGAAATAGAAGATTTGTAGGTACGAACCGTTATGGTTTTCAGTTCATGTTTTGGCCAAGAGAATTTCCTGATCACCAGCCATTGAAATTCAATAAAATTTACGTCAGCAGAAAGTTGCTGCCGTGATTGGCCATTTACTTACTACGCGATGGAAAAATGCCTCCTTGTATAACGTATTGCATATGAAATTTCTTACTTCTTTAGCATAATTTAAACAGTTCTGAAATGTTTACATTGGTAGAAAAGTGGGGATGTTTAACCTTGTGAACCCCAAACACAAGGACTGATTGTCTGAGTATAGCTCGACTCTCACAGTCTTAACTTCCTTTTCTGTCATAGCTTAAACAACAAGGCAAGAAGATAAACCAGGTCTTCTTATTTTCTCCTTTTATTGAAACAGGGATTGACAAATACAAAAGGAAATGATTTGAAAATTACCTTTGCAGTACTAACTTAGCACTAATTGCGAAGGCAAATATATGTTGAAAATTACGTTCATGGCACTTATTTAGTGCTAGATACGAAAGGAAATTCATTGAAAATTATGTTTGTGGCACTTACTTATCACTTTTCTCTTTATTGGTAACAAACAAACATCAGTCTTGACGTATGCAACCTTGAAAAGTTTTTTACATTTTACTCTGAGAGGTCTTTTATTCCTCGTGCATGTAAAGAAATATTCTGTTGCCAAATTGAAACAATGAAACAATGAAATGAGTAAAAGAAAAAACATTAATGATTCTACTGTAAACATCAAACGTTAACTATCCATAACAGGTAATTTAATTTATTAACTATCACGGGGGTAAACTTGCAAAGTGATTTTCTTTTGAAGTTTCGTATTCATTTATATGAATGAATGTCAAACAAGTGCATATCAAATATATTTATTATTGAATATATTTGAAACTCATTTTTAAGGAGGTCATAAAGATTATTTAACTTGCGAAATTTCCTTGATGATTTTTCTTACAAATAATACAGCTGTCTTAAAGACTCATCCACAGGTTCCTTGAAGCCTTTCATAACATCTTTCAATGACTGAAACACCAAACAAAAATAAGACATTAATAGTTCTCCTGGAAAGGAGCTATTAAATCAAAATATTTTCCACAATGCACCATCTGAAGAGAGAAAACAAGTTTCTCAAGCAAAGGTTCCAACTTATTTCTTTGAAAATCCCATTTAATTGCTTTTTTTATGCCTTGCGCGTCTTCACTGACTGAAGATGCAACTTTTCAAAGAAAGCCAGTACTGGTTTTAATGTATCAGGGTCAACGAAAATTACATAAATAACCCTTTGTCCTGTCACACTAGTGTCTGTAGATCCATCACAAAAAAATTGTGATAAAGTTTACACTGTTTGGTTTATTTTTTAATTGTGTATCAAAAGGATATTGAGCAATACTGGTAATGAATTCTCAGCATGCACTTTCATTTTTGTAGGTTCCAGCCTGAGATGTAACATTGTGTAAATTTTCTAACTCAATAATGTCCTTAAAAGTGGTGAAAAAAGCACACCCTTTCTTAGCAATGTAATATGCTACATCGTGAAATTTTGCAATGGAAAGTTTTTCTTTATCTCCCATTTTATGCAATGGCAGAATTGGGTGGTATATGTTGTACTATTTGAAGTACCTACAGCTTGTGCGTCTTTATTTTCTTTTACCTGAACAGCCACCTTATGACATTTAGTTTTCATGTGATCTTGCAGTGTTGATTTGTAATTGACCGTAATTTGTATTACTGGTAACAGAAGACAAACTAGCATCCAGAAAGAGTTTTCTTCTTTCTTCTTCAGACCTACAAATTTTGCACATCATTTTCATTCCGTCCCTGAAATCAAGCCATGGGAAATACTCCTTCCATCTTTTGATAGTTATTAATTTTGGAACTTTTTCTTCTTTTTCCATGTTATCGCTTTCTGCCCCACATCTAACCTGAACCAAACTTGAAAAATACTTCTTTACACTCCCTACATCGAGCAGCTCACATGATACTCTTCTCTTTAAATACACACTTTCCTTATAACTGGTTATTAAATTTTATAAAAAATAAGTAACTTAATACGATTTATAAATTTAATTTTTTTTTAGTATCCAAGATGGATGGCAGTTCGTCACAATTAACGAAGATTAAATTTGTGCTGGTATTTTTAAGAATTAGTTAGACGCATGACCTGTTATTATAAAAGATTATAGAAAATCTTTATAAAAAATTATAAGATACAATTTTGATGAAAATTCAGGCGCTTGAACATTTAAAATGTGAACAGAAGTTGGTAATAAACAAAGCCGTTAAAACGAAAACAATTTATTTTTTTCCGGCTCTTTTTTACATTGAAGTGGATCAATTTGTATACGATTTTCAGATCATCAGATTATCAGAAATAAAAAGTGTGGGTAGTTTGCTTTCTTTCTAACATAATGCCATCACGACTGATTATTTTCTGTCTTTTGCTTAAAATTTGAAGTTGAAAGCTGGATTTTCTGACTGTAGAAAACTACTGTGATTAGCTTTTTACTATCATTTTAGTTTGATGTTTGTTTTGCTTGGCCAGTAAGATTTAATTTTCCACTGCCAAAAAACCCTGCCATGATTGAAATTTTGTGATCAATATGTTTAAAATGTCTTGTAAGTAGCTACGCTACGTGTCTAAAAATCTTAATTTCTGGTAAATTATTTGATTAGCATAGGGTTAAAAGGCTATCGTGGCAGATATTTGATGGACAGTAATAGTCAATATAACGAGTGATACACATAATAAATAAAATCCACCTGTTAATTAATATAGAAGTGACCAGAATGTCTATTTTAAAAATGCTTTTTCTTCTTGGAAGAAACATAACTTCATGTGGAAAGTTCCGGCATCCGGACATTATATTAACCCTGGTTGTATGTATACTGTATTTACATTAATCACATAAATGCATTCCCATGTGCACGTACACACTCAATCAATTAAAGTGAAAACAACTTTATACTGGTTGCGTGTGATGATGTTATATTGTTTTAGGTTGTAATATGTTGGCACAAAACGAATGTCTAAGCAGGTCTCCAAATACTCCTATACAAAGTCCTTCTCCACAACCATCTCCAAGACGTCTTTGTTATTTTCACCCTACCGGTAAAACGATTTGTTGTAGCCACCATTGCTTATTATATTAAATTAAGATCACAGTATGTTGTCTTCCTGCTAAAAAATGCCCATCCGTTTTTGCTGCAGAATCTTCCATTTATCTGTATCCTCTATTTTCTTAATAAATCGCCCTAATATCCCTATTGTTAAAGGGATTGTCCACTAATATCCCTATTGTTAAAGGGATTGTCCACTAATATCCCTATTG
>JANTOQ010340686.1:0-11682 GCA_027564595.1 Bythotiara depressa
TGTAAAAGAAAAAATAGAAAAAATAGGGGATATATATGCAAGATCTAATTCATATATCAGAAATATTTGCTCCCAAAAATGGATGCATTTGCAGATCCTATATTCCAAAGGTATATTATGTTTACCTGCATTAAGTGAAAAACATTGATATTGATAAAGATCATTCTTACTAGCATATTCACGTTGTAGTGCTAGGTGGTAACATACCTTCTTATTATTGTCGGTTTATCAGGAGAAGCACCATCTATAGAGTCTCTAGCTTTCTTCTTTTTCCCATCGAGTCTAGCACCGGACCCTGGGAATAACTATACAAAAATAACTAATTAGTATGCAAATATAATAATCAAACAATTATTAATAAACATTTGATTAAGTTTCTTGGTGTATTGTAGTAAAGCGAATATAAATGTTGGAAATACTGCAGACTTGGCTCAGTTAAATTTGCTGAACGTTTCTCATAATTAGTACATAGGTCCAAAAGAGTCCAAAATAACATTATATCATTAATGTTTTGGATTCGATAGGAACCCTCTTCACGATGATCTACCTACGCTTGTCTGGAAAGAAAAGTCGACACAATCGTTAATTTTTTATTTAATTTATTGTTACTGCATGAGTATGGATTAAAATAATGAATCACAAACACAGTATGCAGAGGAAAGTTCATATTGCATACTACACGCCATTCCATGTTATTTAATGTTGACAAAATTTGCTAAATTAAAAGGAGGAAGAGGAGGGATGGGGATTTTTTTGCATAACGTGCAAGTAGTAAAAATGGTGTTGATGATAAAATTCCAGATATAAAAATACGAAAAAGATCAACAAATATTCTTTAGGATTGCTCTTTAAAAAAATTAAGAAATTCAAGTTAAAAAGATTCTCGTTGTAATAACCAACCCTGATGGCCACTCCCTTGGACTCTAAAAAGCTCACACATCCAAACTTGATAACTATGCTCTATGTAAATAGTAAATAGTCCTATTTATGACACTACATTTTTTACAAATCAATGTTTTAGCCTTTTCACCTGTACTATAGAATGATAAAGGTATATATTTATGATGGACATATTAAACAATCCGAAGATAATAAAGTTATTTAGGTGTCTCGTTGAGGAAAACAGATTGTACATCTTAAATTGTATCTCAATTGTACACAATTTTCTTGATTTGACTTTGATTTCACATTTTCAACATTTTCACGATACCAAAATGAAACTTTTCCTTACTTATTATTTGACAGGTAAAAGATTCTACATAGCCATGGGATCAGAAAGTCTCAAATATATATATATATTTTCGCAATTTGGCTTTTAAATCACAAAGATTAGCACACACAAAAAAAGTTACTTGTTGCTAATGAATACAATAACTCATCTTGAGGTACATATGAAACAAAAGTATACAAACTTACATTTTTCTTTCCTCTGTATATATATTCTTCCGGTATGTTATCTAAAGATGGCTAAAAATACAAAATCAACATTGCACATCGTATCACAATATATCATTATGAAAAACGTTACTCTTTGTTGTGAAAACAAGTTTCTAAACCAGCAAGGATTCAATTCAGTAAATAAATATACAGCCAAAATAAAAGAAGAGTATTCTTCGTTTTGAATTTAAATATAATTGGAAGCTCATTATACCTCTTCTTCTTCTTGTTGCTGTTTTTTCATTGGCTGTCGTTGTGGCTCTATATAACCAACTGGGGGTGCAAAGTCTACCTAAATGGTTGGAAATCAAATCAAATAAAGACATTTAATAAAAACGCCAACATGTAGTTACCCACTTTCTAAATCTAGAAAGAAAGACTTTCAATGATTAGACATAGGCATCAATAAAAAGTTTTATATGAAACCAATGAACCAAATTAAAAATACTATAAAATATACCTGCATATCACATTCTATTATGGAAACTGCATTTTCTGGCTTCGTTTCAAGAACTAATAGTTCGTATATCTAAATATAATTATATCAATCAAAGATGCGTCAAGGAATACTGTAGCTGTCAAAGAAAAAGTTTATATGGAAGCTTTATTTATCAACATTAATAGTGCCTGATGATGAATGGTAATGGTAATGCAGCCCAACATTTAAATCATTCAGACCCACGAATGATTAATATAGACATCATACCAGAGTTCCCATTCTGGACTAACTAAAGTCAAGTGTCAATTAAAAAAATACTATATGCTACAAAATAAAAACATAAAACCGTTAGAACTGAAAAATAATTTGCTTTAAAACTTCATCACAGTTAATTAAGTATTCATACCTTGTCATTGTATGTAATTGCAAGCATATCGCCTGTTGTTAGGCATGCAAAAAAACGCAACACATTTTCCAAGCTATTTAAAGAATTAAGGGAAATCAGTTATGCTATCAGTCTCTTATTTTGCCTTAATATTTAAATTATAGTTAATTGAAAGTTTAAGAAAGTTGCTATTAAAAGGATACACAGCTTTAGGGTCTGTAATATCTAAGAAGTCGACAGTCTGTGGTTGAAATCGTGCAAATGTTGCGACAGGTAGTGAAGCACTTTGTATATTGATCAAATCTCCTTCTGTTAAGTACAAATTTTGCATCATCTAAAATAAAATATTGTCAAAGTAAAAGACGTAAATAGATTTATGCTATATATTCATATTTAGTGATAGTTATAAAAAAATACAGCACTGTTTTTATATACAGAGATTTCTGAAATTTGCCATGCCATTGTTAGGTAACGGAAACATGTCAATAAATTGCATACAATCAGTCCACAAAAATTGATTTCTTCATTGGCCAATACATCTTGTTATAACATCATAAAACACAAACAGGGTAAATAAAGAGATCCAGATTAGATACTGTTCCTATACTTTCACTGTCTTGGTCCGTATCTTAATGGAGAATTAACGTCAAAATTAATTATTTTTATTGGAATGTAATCTAAGTTATAGAGCTTATGTTTTTGTTTCATGTCAAAACGTTTTGGTTTCCAAAGTTATAGGCTTTTTAAAGGGAAACTAATGTTTAAAATTAAGTTTCGATTTTTTTACACAATAATAATTGAAAAACATGTATGAAAGCATATTTCATTAAAAAACCCGAGTTTTTAATAGTTTATGTGAAGATTTCACTAACATTTAATCTGCCTTTTCCCCTTACACTTGCTACCATTCAACAACAAAATTTTATATACACAACCACGGTTAATCATAATTGGTGTACTTATGAAAATTGTATTATTATGCCAACTTTATTATTATGCCCTTTCACTCAGCATTACTTTGTTTACAAAAAAACCTGCGCTCTAAGCTCCATGAGAATCATTTTCTTTTTCCATGTTTCAAATTGAAAATTGATCTTTAGACAACTTCGATTCACTGTGTATAATCTTAACAGTTGAAGAGAAATTTTAATAATCCAAATAAAAAACATGAAAAGTTATATACAAAATAATATAAAAATGCAGCCGTTATTATAAACATAGTCACAAGTGACTATGTTATAAACAGAAATATGGTACAAAATTTAAATAGTGATTGTATTTTTTCCAATTTACTTTCTCTCTTCTCGTAAGAAAAACTAATGTTGAGAAGTATATGTTTTGAAAAAGTAGAGCTGGCGTGATGTAACTAATTTTCCTCTTCCTCTAGAAGCCGTTTAGTGGCTTTAAGTCAAGAACTAAAGGAGATTAAGTAAATATATAACCAGGCACAAAAATGTTACACCAACGATCGTTTCATTTACACAATTCTAAAACTGCATAAATGATGAATCATTTGACTGCCCGCATTGTAACATGTTTAGTTTAAATTAGTATAAATTATTATAAATTATAAAATACATAAAAACTAAATTCATGGCATGTTTTGTACACTTGATACAAAGGAAAATGAGTTTAAAATTAAGTTCACTGCACTTTACCATGTTAGATAGGAAGGAAAATGAGTTTAAAATTAAGTTCACGGCACTTTTAGGGCGCTAGATACGAATGGAGATGAATTGAAAATTAAATTAACAACACTTTCTTTATCAAGTTTTTGGACTCCTCCTGAGTGTTTTCAAAAATAAAATTATATGGTTATTTAAAAGATTTTGTTGTACTTTTCTTTCACTTAAGAGTACAGTACATGCCACGGAATATAATAATATGATGATAAGAATAATTGTTATGCTTCTATTTCCTGAAAAATAAAATTGTTTCAAATTTATTGACTCAAGGGATGTTGTTTAAAATTATTATTAAAAAAAAATATGCCACTGCTGAACTGTCTCGTACTTCTACAGATGGGGGTATGTTTATTCTAAAATAAATATATTTTATATGCACTTGTGTCAATCATTTAAATGAGTATGAAACTTCAAAAGAAAATCACTTATACATTTACCACCGTGATACAGTAGTTAAGAAATTAAATTACCTGTTTAATGTCTGATGTTTATACATGTACATTTGGTAAACATTGAATTCTATTAATTACTGAATAACAAAAGTCTAATATGTTGCTATGTATATTATATTAATGTTTGTCACATGTTTCATATTGCATGCGATATAGGGAATAAAATTATACTTTCAATGTGTAATTATTTTGAAAATAATTTGCACCAATGACTGAACGTAAGAAAAAATTATAATACTCGTTATATATAAAATTTACAGTTTGGTAGTAGGGGAACTCCAGTTTTTAAAAATATTTCACTACTTTTCGAAGTTTTGCGACTCAAAAATATTCCACTAAAAGAGGTCAATTCAGACACTCAGTCGGATTACACGAAACAAAAAATTTATAAGGTTGGGTTATTGGTTTCTTTATTATGCAACTTCCGCGATCGGATGAAAATATTTTGATTTATCAGAGTGTTTCTGTTGTATGGTACTTGTTTTTCACTATTTCCCCAGGATTTAAGTAAAATGAAGCTATTTTAAATAAATAAGCAAATATTTACTCATCAATTTTCAAAAACGAGGAGTTGATTATGCAATCGAGGTATGAATTTTCGGAATTTAAGTAAATGAAGTTTAAAAGAATAAAGCAAATATAGAAGAAAATCAAGTTTCCGGTGCAGGAAATTATATTCATTTTTGAAGGGGTCATGGGGAATTCCCATTTTCACAATTCATCTAAACTTTAAAGTAGGGTGGAAATTGACGACATGGTGGAGCAAATCTAGTATGTTGATGCAGCATTTGGGGTTTGCTGCAAAAGGTCTAGGTCAGACTTTCAAAGAATTAAATGAACGAACTATTTTTTAAATGGAATAAATATAAAACATTTGCGCAAACGTTACATCGTTTATAGCAAATCAACTTTTTGAGCCTTTTTGTTTTTTAAACGTTTATAAGTTATAATAAATATTTTCTTAACTTCGTGATGTTAGCACTGTCAACTTTCAACAGATATACTCAGTTGAGTTATATATCAACTACTCCCATGATTGTTTTGTAACACAAACAACAATACACAAGTAAAATACCTATCATTTATATCTTTCTTCTTTTATTATTAACTGTCTCTCTTTTTAAAAAGAACACTTTGATCTTTTATTCTTTAGCATACAGCATATCTTTCAAATGGAACAGATTTATATACCTAGCGATTTCCACAGAATTGAAATAGAAGTGTAGTGTTATGAGAGAAGAAAGAAATAGTGCATCTTTTTAATATTCTGTTCTGTAAACTCTGGTTCGTTTCCATAACCCATGTAAATCCCAACTGTATCATCTAAATCCTCAGAAGAGACTGATTCAATAATACTTGGATGATTTCCACATAAAAATGTGAAGATTTAGGTGTGACACTTACCCAGTGCGGAATATAAGCCTTGCCTTCATCAGCAACAAATTCTAAAACACCACAATGCGTATCTCTCTTTTTAAAAAGAACACTTTGATCTTTTATTCTTTAGCATACAGCATATCTTTCAAATGGAACAGATTTATATACCTAGCGATTTCCACAGAATTGAAATAGAAGTGTAGTGTTATGAGAGAAGAAAGAAATAGTGCATCTTTTTAATATTCTGTTCTGTAAACTCTGGTTCGTTTCCATAACCCATGTAAATCCCAACTGTATCATCTAAATCCTCAGAAGAGACTGATTCAATAATACTTGGATGATTTCCACATAAAAATGTGAAGATTTAGGTGTGACACTTACCCAGTGCGGAATATAAGCCTTGCCTTCATCAGCAACAAATTCTAAAACACCACAATGCGTATGGCGCTTTTGCCTGCTATTAGTTAATTTGAACAACATGGGATAAACAATATTCAATCGAGCTAAAGAGAATATATTTTAATATATTTAAAATATTTTTATATTTTTTTAATTGAAAACACAATGCAGAGTGCTAAATGAAGTGATAAAATAGGCATACAATTATGTACGAAAAAATGGTAAGAACATTTTTATTTGAACATCAAAATAAAAAAAATAGGGTACTTAACAGGGCTTCTGAACTTTTAACTGAAGTGTACGGATTTTCCTCCATGAAAAATCTCATTATTAATGTAGAAATCTTATAACCAACCAACACTTGGCACTACAAACTGCATAATCCAACACTAATCAATCATATTCACACATGTCAGTTTTATTAAGGTATATAACATTGCATTTGTATCACAAAAATTAATAGTCACTCTTCTACTTTCGTATATAAATAAAGATATTCCATGCCATGATTACATATGAATGATAATGAAATAAATTTGTCCCTTTCTGTTGCTACATAGTTTATCAACATCTTATCCATGAAGTAGGTGATCTCTAGTTTGTCCATAGTAGTTTTTATGTTTAGTTGCAGTGTACTTGGATTATTAGCTTGTATCCTCAATTCCCTTATTTTAAGTCATTTCATATCTCAGATTTAATTCAAGATATCGTCCTCTTCCAGCCCAACACCAGGGGTACGATACGTATTGTGTGCCTAATTTCCAAAGCACTGCTTAATGTATTATAGAATTCACAATTTCACCATTAGTAAATTAATATAAAAAAATGCTTGTCCTCATAGTTGATGAACAAATACTTCACATAAAGAGCATAAAAAAAGAGTGTAATAATGTCATAATTTCAGAACATTTTTTATCTCAAGTCACAAAATCATTTATTAGTTCATATTGAAAATTTATGACATACATAAGTCTGGGATTTTGCTCCAGGAATTTAATTTACAATGCTACAACTTTCTAACTTCAGTAATAACCATAATAATTCCACTATTATTGATTAACAAAGAGAAAAATAATATCAATAAAAGTAAAATGACAAAATTTCAGTAGACCAAGGTTAGGTGTTGGAGTGTTACTTCCCAAAGACCCATCCGATGGAAGAAATTACAATTCATAGTTAAGTACCACAAGTCGTCAGACGAGGTCGTCAGTGGGAAATATGATGGAAAGCAGAAGCATAGGGAGGCCAAGCAGTAGTTGTACACTACCACCAGATCAAACTATACTGTTATTACAAAATATGAACTATTACAGACCAAGGTTAAAGTTAGCTACCTCTCATCTAAATGTCTAAAATGCAAACCTATATACAGTACATTGGATTTAGTAGACTGTGGTGATAGAAGCTGCTTCAAGAAATAAATTCTCCTCCATGCAATAAGACAAGTAAACCAGTAAAATATCCAGGTAAGAGTGGCTTGCTTCTCAAACAATGCTGTCTCACCTACAGTATACTTACTTAATATATCCAGGGCTGAAGGAGGCAAGATGACTATAAAAAACAAAAAATAGGAATGCTACTTTAGTCATTATACAAACAAGAGAAATTCTGCAGCTCATGTGCAGGAAAACAACTTATATGTAAAATGCAGCAAGGCAATAATAAATGCATTTGAATCAAGCAGGTATTATCACAGTTCTAGGTAATGAATATTAAATAGGGTTCATATATGACTAATACCTCTCTCAAAGTGAATTAGTGGTTGATTGCCACAAACTACAACATGCAATAACTAATCATACAGTAATTATGCAACTGATGTGCAGGAAAATGAACTATAAAAAAACGTAGTAAGGAAATTGCAAATTTCGTTTGAATCAAGCAGGTATTGAAAATTACAAATTTATGTCATAGCTCTAGTTAATGGATATTAAATGGGGTTCATATTTATGACTAATGTCTCTCAAAGTGAAGCAGTGGTTGATTGCCCCATAATACAACATGCGGTAAACTAATTGGATTGTCATAAGGTTTATTGTTGAAATAATAAATAAAAATCAAATTTTCAGGAAATACTTAATTCACATGCACATGCACATTGTTCCGCTAGTTAAAAGAAAGTCTTAAATGCTATCTACACTGTTCTGTAGAGTAGTAAAAAATTTTTTTTTCAGAATAAAACAAAGATGGACAACCAGATCTAAGAGAGAATAAAAATAGTTGTGTACAAACGAACATGTGCGCCACACACGTCAAAAGTTCCAAAAATTACGTCCCATACACACTGATACAATTTGTGCTGTACGTCTTCGTACAATTTGAAAACGCATTTGGTACATTTATTGCAATTATATTTTACCAAGCGTACATATGTACGTACACACGTATGCCTATTTGTTGCACCCTGTATAGCACCAATAAACCAAGTTTTAAAACATTTTTCTCAGGGCTGTGTAATAAATAGCTTGTTGTTTTTTGAAACAGCTTCTAAGAACTTATAGTCAAACATTTTTTTTACTTAAAAAAAAATTATATACCAATTATACTCTCTAAAGAATAGTCAGAAGATATGTCTAGAATTTCTTTATTATTAATGTTTTCATGGTATCTTGTTTACACAAATTGGGAAAATGCTATATATATATTTTTTTCTTATTACATATAATAAATAAATATAATATAATAATAAATAAAAATATAGTGCATGAATATTTAATGTGGCCAACAATCTATTATTATCAGTAGGGAAATATAAAAATGAACATGTGTCAATGTCAGAAACAACCAGCAGAACTGTTCTAAGAAAATAGGTGTTCTTAACTGCCAGGAAATACGTTCTTCCTTAGAACACCTCATTTCTTCTAGTAAAGGAGGTGGTTTCACTTAGAAATGTTCATTTTGCCAGGAAATCAGAAAATTAACAGCTCCTAGAGCAGCTCAAATTACAAAGAAAAATACATTATTTTCATAGAATAGCTCAATTTCCAGGAAAGGAAAATCTGGACTTTAGAACAGCTCATTTTGCCAGGAAAGGAAAACCATGTGTTTAGAATAGCTCATTTTTCCAGGAAAGCCATGGAGGTGTTCTAGGAAAACCGGTGTTCTGAAATGCCAGGAAGAACTTTTTTAGTATAATTTTATAAAGTTGCCAAGGTCTTCTAGGACACCTCCATTCCCCAGGAATACGTTTTTTATTTTCCTAGAACACCTAAATTTGCTAGGAACAACTCCTTTTTTCCTTAGAATACCTAAATCCCCAAGAACTAAAACATTTTTTCAAGTGCAAAAATTAATTTATCTTAGAACAGCTCAATTTGCCTGGAACAAAATTATTTCTTCCTAGAACACCTCTTTTTGCCAGGAACCCCCAAAATTATTTTTCTTAGAACAGCTCAATTTGCCAGGTTCAAAATTATTTCTTCCAATGTATAGATCACATTTCCTATAAACTAAAGTGACTGGAAACAATTCAAGAATTTACCTTTTTTTTCACTTTGAAAACTGAGAGAACCTTTAATGAGATTTTAATTTGTTATACATTGTATATATTTGTTATATATTCTCATATTCAATAACAATTTCCCCTCAAGGTCCTTCTTGTTACAGGTTTTTATTTTTGTACATAATTTACAGTATCTGTTTGGGAGATTAGAATTAGTCAGTTTTTTTTCTCTACAAGATTTTAAAATATGTTCCTGTACATTAAAAGTATAATTATATTTACATACTCAACAAGAACTGTTATAAATTTATTATTATTGGGACACAGTAAATTCTTACTCTTTCCACCCTTTTCGACATCATCTCGTTCATTTCCAGCAAGCATTGAAACAGAGTAACATCTGTATTGAGTGTTGAAGGAATGTGGTAGGTTCTCAAACATATTGAAGCCAAACTGGAAAACAAAACATGAAAAATCACAATCAGTTATAACTTTGAAGACTTGTTAATATTGTGAAATCATACACAAATACTTGGTATACAGTATATATAATGTCAGATGCTTGTTTCCCTACACTATTACATCTTCTTACTGTTTAATTGGTCAAAATATCTATATGTACAGTAGGTACAGTAGAGTATCATTTGCACAACTTTTATGTGCAGTATGCACAAGATTTTACATATATGTTAAAACATTTTCAGATTATAGACAGGCCCTAATCTAATCTGCATTAATTTTTCCTATGAGTTACTCAGTTTTTATTTGATTTGATTTAACATCAGACAATTGTGGTTTGTGTGTATCATGGGGGAAGAACCTTTGACAGGGGACTTGAAGGGAAGTTTAAGTACTATGGGGATCTGTTCATTGGGTGGTGAAAAACATCTATTTGAAAGCAGAAAATAACAAAGGAGTCATAACATTTGAATGGCAGGTTGAGACTGGCATAAATACAATTTTTGGTGTATGCATGTAAAAATTATGTAGTAACAAGTAAATTTATAAAATCTTTGAAAACTTACCATTTTCACTGAATGTGCTCTTTCCCAAATAAAGTTATATATATATATATATTTTTTCCCCTTTACTTTCAAGTGCTACAATATATAAAATATAAGTACCTATATTACATTACCATAAAATAATTAAAAAACTTACTTCTGGCATTGTTTACAAATTTTTATGTGGAAGCTGCAACACTTCCTTTATTTGCTAATCTATGCATATATGTCCTATTTTCCGTACCCATAACACTACATCTACCACATGCTAGTATTATATAAAGTGGCTAGCCTCCTTAATTTCAAGGCATATAGAAGCTTGTCTATGTTTTCCAGGAGGGGCCACAAGCGAAGTCCTGGCTGCATTTAAAGCATCCATTTGTGCTATGGAAGCTCATACCTCGGTTCTATGAGTGAAGTGATATATATGCCTCCACTTAAAACCAGACAACTCCACACTTGACCTACATAAGGATATTATCAGAGAGGTCTTTTGTTGCCAGTGGTGGTGATCGAACTCAGATCCCTTGAATTGCAAGACTACACCGCAACCACCAAGTTAATACCTTACTTATAATATGCTCTTCAAGTTTAGCAATCCCTCGATGTGTGAATCACACAATATTTTATCCCCCACTACTAACAGTACTTTCATAGTAATATTCCCCCAGGGGCTAATACAGGACATATTCCATAGCGAAAAGCGCTATTGTGCGCCAAAAAATTCTCATGCCCAAATTAATAAAAAATGTCTATATAATTTTTTATTCTGTTGTTCTTTACAGTTGTTCTTTACTTATTGCAATATACCTACAAATGCTGCCAAAAAGTGGTAGATTTGTACTTCTAAGACACCAAAGACAAATAATGTTAGTGGCTTTGCCCCTGGACTCCACTGGGGGTAGGTAGCTAGTGCTTCCCAAATTCTGTATTCCCATTCCCATTCCCAAATTCCCTGTGCTCAATATCAATAGTAGGGATGCTGCAAAAAGTGGTAGATTTGTACTTCTAAGACACCAAAGACAAATAATGTTAGTGGCTTTGCCCCTGGACTCCACTGGG
>JANTOQ010340908.1:0-13573 GCA_027564595.1 Bythotiara depressa
GTTCATTCATAGCATGAATGAATCAAATTATCATTGTATAAGTGTTTGAATTATAAAATTTTCTTTATATCCAATTTGATAATTTACTACTTTGCAAAAAAGTGTCGTAGGGCATGTAATGTATTATTATTATTATTAGTGATATTAATGTATTATTAAATTCCATTGTAACAGTAATATGTCATACCAGGCATTTAAACATTTAAAGGATTTTAGAGTGTATTATATTATAACCTTTTGGTAACATTTTACACTATATTCTCTTCTATGAATGATAGGAAGCTGCACAGGAAGGTACTTATGAATTTATGTTTTTATTTATTTATTTATTTATCTATTTATTTAGAGGAACAGTAGAGGAATTATGGGAAATGGCAATATCTAAAATAGGAACTGTATTACGGACACAGTGTGTAAGTAATAAGAACTTCAAATGTATTCCAAATATATACTCAGTAGGTTATTATGAATCGTAGCATATGTAAATATGCATGGTCTATTCCTATTCCTATTACATGCAATAATATATTATGTATTTTTTTAGTACCAGTTAATATGGTAATTACACAGCTAAAGATTGTTTGCTAGACAAATATTAAACAGCTAAAGATTGTTTGCTAGACAAATATTGCTACAGGGCACCCAAACTTCAGTCTGACTACAACTTAGTGCCATTTTCTATAACTCTTAAAAGCATAGAAAAGTCAAGTGATATCTTCTATGCCGTTTTTAAAGTTATATATATCTTATAGAAATTTGCTACATTATACATTTAAAAGGGAAAGGGAAAGGAAAGGAGCTATGTGCAAATGGTGTGTCATCTACTATGACCAGAACATTAGGGAAGAGCTTTTCTTGTCCTTCAATTTCTAATGAATAATGGGTACAACTCCTGCTTCAAAATCCAAACCTCATTTGATCTATAATATGACCTGATTATGATTATGATTGTAATGCTTTAATCTAAGATGATTTTCTATTCCAGTCAAACCTTGAAGATGCATCAATGATGTTAGTTATCAAAGAATTGATTGTTTGGTTCAGTCACACTTTGTCTGTAAGTTTCTCTTCATTATTTAGATCTTTGACATTCTATCAAGATAACAAATTATTTTTTCTGGTTTCATCTTGAAGGAAGAGAACCATGTGGCATATAATTCATTTTTAGCAGTGGAATATTCATTTTTTCTTTTTTAAGGTATATTTATTGTACGCCTCTTTTTAAGTAACAACAGAGTGAGAGTTACACAATATGGAGCACGAATGGCCTAATTAATTAGCTGATTAGTTCATTTACCAAAAGGTGTGCACAAATTTTTTCTCCCATATTGGAATTTCCGCTGTGCTAGAAGAAGTACACAAACTTTAGTTAAGGGAACGATAACAAAAAGCAATAACAAACCACTGAACCTACCAGTGAACCTACCACTGAACCTACCAGTGAAAGCTGAGATTGGAAAGGAAGATTGAAAGAAATGGAAAACTGTTTAGTTCTTCTACTAATTAAGAAACATGAACTTTTTAGCAATGTATTGTTGCAGATCATGCCTCTGAACCTTTTCCATTATTTTTCTTGAACCTCACTGGAAACATTCTGTCAAATAGTAACCTTATTCCTCTCATGAGAATGCATTTTGATCAATTATTATGAGTGATTCCAGATTGATAGTGACTTTAGTAATAAGAAAGAATGAAGTTCTATATAAATATATTCTATACTTTTTATTGTATTGTAATATATATCCTGTATTTCTTCTTAGAGTTACGGCTTTAGTGTGAATGCTCTCTATGATGTACTATTACAAATGAGGTAAGAAATTCACTTTTTTATCCACAAATATAAAAAAAATGGAAGTTAGAAAGAAGAGGTGGCAATGGTGACACCAACTTAATTGGTTTTTCCTGTATCAGTTAATCCAGGAAAATTATTTTTAGAACCTCAATGAATCTTGATTGTATCAATTAGTCCAGGAAAATTGTTTTTAGAATATCAATGGATTTTGAGAAAGATAAAATTTATTATCCCACTCTCCATTTTGTGAGAAGTGTAGAGAGAAAATGATCTAGCTATTATAATAGTGTTGGATCTAGCTATATATTGTGTTGAATGAAGTATAGAGAGAATCTGACCTAGTTATATATAGTGTTGAATGAAATTATTTATTATGTTCCAATAATTTAATGTTACTTCAGAATGTTTCTTATAATGTGAAAATATGTTTATTACAAGGCGTTTTGTGCATCTGAATTATTATTTTCTACATTTTGAAAATGGTTGGTTGAGCCATATATGAAACTGGTAATTAAACTTGATGTTAAATTACACTTAGCCTATGTTCTATCCCTCTGACACACTCAAGCGCAGTCTATGGTCTATGAACTTTTGTCGAAATTCTTGTTTCTGACATTACATGAAGTTTCCAAGATTTAAGGAAACCTACGCATGCGCTGTAACACAGAAAACAGACAATAGTATAGATGCGCATAGCAGAAGAACGATTTGAAAAGAGGAAGAGGGAAACCGTGAATATGAAATACTTCATAACTTCACAGTTGGATATTTATGCGTACTATTTATGAATACAAAGTCTGCAAAGCTGTCTCATTCAAAAGAAATTTAATGATGTGACACAATCTAGTATTATTATATAGTTTATTTAAAAATTTATTTTTGTTTCTTTTTCTAATTTAAATAATCTTAACAGTCCTAAAGTTTTAAAATTTTAAAATTTACAAATAAAAATAATAATAATAAAATAAAATAATAATAATGGTTTATGAACTGATATCCTTCTTTTTCTTAGTTTTTTTTTTTTTTACTTTTATGGGAGAAACTTTCACAATTAGGAACTTTGCTACCCCGAATTAGGAATTTTGCTATTTGCGATTCATCAATATAAACTTCTGCAAGCAGACTGTTCAGATAAATCTTTGGAAATTTTTGAGGACGTCAATTTTTTGTGAACAAAATATCTACATGTTTTTCCTGTGAAGTTGTGAAGTATTAAATGTATTGAGTTACTGTATGTAATTTATTTACCATGCTGCTGTGTTGAATTGCAGAAAACAAGAAGTGCTTTTCTAAATAAAGAATTTGGCTCATAAATCATTTTAAAATGTTAATTATGGAAGTTATAATTAGTTTGTATACATGGCATGGTAGTTTGCAAGATATGGAAGTTTACTATGGAAAAATAATATTCTAATACTAACCACTGTACATCCATCACCTGAAGACTACTCAGTGTGCAACATCGATCCAGCCTTCTATAAACTTATAAAACATGAAGCATAAGATAGCTGTAGAAGAAAGGTATAAAATATATGTAAAATGAACAAGAAAAATAAATTACATTTGAAAAAAGATATGTAAATAATAACTTTTTATGTGTAAAATACACCAGTGAATATGTCAACATTTGTCTACCCCTCCTTTATATATAATCTTCCATTTGAGAGCCACTTCCCCTCCTAGATATACAAGAATGCTTCTTATCTCACCAACCAAAATATCAATATATATAGTACAGGTAATATTTATGGATGGATGTTAGCTAATTAACATTTTTAAATTTTCATGAAAGGCTATTTTAGTTTTATTTCATGAATTAATTTTTGCGAACTTCCATTTAAAATTCACACTGATTAAATGGTGAGGACTTGGCATTGGTGGAAGAGACATTTTGGAAATACACCAGTCACTTGAAGGCTACTCAGCACACTAACTACTTGGATAGCATCTCCATCTTCTGTTGTTGGTATATGCTGCTTCAAGAAACACCCATGTTTATGTCATGTTGGTTACTACCACCCTATGATTAGCTGCAATGGCATACACAACTTTGGCAATCATCCCATGATAACCATATCCAAAGTTGTGCAATTTGAAGACCACCAGAAATCAGGCTAATAGTGCCAAAAATGTCTGATCCACTTGACTGGTTAGCATACTACAGATATATGTCCACATGTTCTAATTTGATGGGTACATTACTTTAACACTACATAAGAATTTTTTAAAGGCATCACTTGTGACACAAAAACATTACCTGTAGATTTTACTTTCATATTTTTGTGCACCTATTTTATGACTACCGGCCACTGAACAAGAGTCAGTACTAATTATAACAGAATTATTTATAGGTACATTAATGACCTAATGTTTTGCAGCTCAAAAGCATCCAACTAAAACTCAAGGCTTTTTCCCACAGTTAACCCAATTAATGTCCAATGAACTTCCATTTTATAAAATAACCTTTTGTTTTTCTACCACTAGTTCACATTAAAAATACTTCATTAATATCCAGTGAACTTCCTTTATTTAAATTTATTTCTCTTAGTTCACAATAATTCATAATTCAGTGAATGCATTTAGACACATAAATTTTGATACAGAATGAACCATGAGGGATACTAGTTACTTTGTGTAATTAGTACCTGATCGTGTGAACAAACCTTTAAATGCGTAACTGTGATTGGCTAAAACTGTCCATGTGTCCAGTTTGTTTATTTCTGAATTACCCAGTTGGAAAATGTTAGTTTTGCAGATGATCAGGCTTATTTATTTATTTCTGTTTCAGGATCTGCCTGCTCAGTTTAGGGCACAGTTAGTTAATCTTCCGTTCAACGTCATCAATTCTAAGAAAAACATATTGATTACTTTTAAGGTAAAGATAAGTAAAATTGATTGAGGTTTATACAAAATTTGACCAAGCTTGCAATCGGATACAGTTTTCCCAGGCAAATTCTGGTCTAAATCACCCTTGGTTGATAAAAATTGACCTCACAAGCTATGTCAAATTTGTATAAACCTTGGGCGATTTATCCCTGAATTGCCCGGGAAAACAGTTAATTAGTAGATAATTAGTAGATATAAGCTTTTATTAACAGTTCACAGGGATAGGCATTTAAATTATTATTATTTAGAAATGAAGGAATTGAGTTTATGTGAATTTGTCAATTAGGTAATTTATGATCTATTTGGACTGTAAGTTATATTTTTGGAAAAATTATTATATAATATTTTCAGATGTATACCTATCTATAAAACAAATGAAATCCCGAAACATGTAAAATGGAAAATTACTGACCAAGATGGAATGTCAGGGTGGGGAATTCATGTCAGTGATTAAAGAGAACCAGCCAAATGTATGGGCATATTTTTATAGGGGTTGTGCCCAAAAGCCAGGAACCGAACGAAAGCATGGTTGCCAAGTGATGGTAGCTGACATGAGGTGCCAAAGTTGCAGTTAAATCAAATTAACTCATTCTTTGTTAAGTTGCACTAAACAACAATATGACAAAATATAAGTGCAGAAGGATCTAGAGAATACTCTTAAGATCAAGGGCTCTCAAACAAGTTGGTAATACTTTGGGGAGTTATTATTTTAAAATTGTTTTGTATATATTTGATTAAGTTACTGTTAAATCAAATTGACTCATTCTTAAGAGTTAATTTGCACTAAAGGATTTTCCAGTGTTAGAGATTAAACTTCTTTTCTAATTTGTTCTATAAAGTGGTACAAAGTTGGTTGTACATATAAGTAGGGTGGCTTGAGAGACACAGCCCCAATTTAATATAATACCATAATTTAAGTGAGGTTGAAAGAAAGCAAAATATATTGACCTGAGTAGGTGTGTTGATATTAAGATGTCTAATTTTGGAGAAGACAATGCTTTTGTGTAAATTTAATTTGTTGTATTTGTTGTTGCCAGGGGATGCTTTTATCAATTATGGCTACAAGTTATTTTGTAGAGGATTATTTTGTTAGTGGAAGTTTGTTAATTTGTAGTTGAATTTTCTTAATAGGCTTTTTTTCTTATTTATATGCTTTTTTTAGTGGGGGAGGGAGAGAAAATATTATATAGTTACAGTAGATTTGTCTACATTGAGAGTTAGTTTCTTTTGCTTGTAACCATTATTAGAATTTAGAAAGTTCTTCATTAAACGTTCTCCCAAGTGTTTCTGAACTGTTACTAGTATATATAAGAGATGTAGTACCATCTGCAAATAAATGAAAATTTGGTGTACGAATTTTAATTTTGTATATTATTTATGGAAATTAAAAATAAGAGGACCAAGGCTATCAAGCATGATATTGTTAGCGACTTTATTTCTGAAATAACAAGGAGGTAGCACCAAAAGTTGACTTATTGTTAAGCTTGATGGAGGAAGCATTATGAAGATGTAAAATCTTAAAATTTCTGATTAGCATGAACAGCAAATGCAATGAATAAATATATAATAGATGTTGGGCCTCTCTTCCCTGTTGGATGGTGTTAGCTCAAATGGGAACTTTTAATAAACACAAACATGACTTCGGCTGTGGCTTCACCTGGAAACAGTAGGTAAAGGGTCTTAAGGTTAGGTGGCTAAATTGCTAGCTACCTATACAGAGCTACGGAGCAGAGCTTTTATTTCTTAGAATCCCCAGCACAATTTAGAATGTATTTTATTTTATAATATATGCAAAATCGTATTTACACTGCTGTTGTTTGCAGGAATCAAGATAATATCTGTATTTCCATTAAATACACCTACTTGTGTCTTTATAACTTGAGTGGTTCACACCAAATTTTATATGTATCTGTTTACACGGCGAGAAGGAGAAGCCATATTGAATCACATGGTCATCGCTTTACCGATTTTGTTTACATTCTCAACTAGTGCTTAGTCTTCCACTGAAACAGGGATTTTGACAAAAGTTCATGAACCAAAGACACAGGTCACTTCACTGGCATTGGTCAGCGGGATAGATTATAGGCTACATTACACTTAGTTGTCTACATGTTAAACTTCACTGGCATTGGTCAGCGGGATAGAACATTACATTACACTTAGTTGTCTACATGTTAATAAGATTTATTTTTGATTATGAAACTGCTCTTATCTATTTCTAAATTATATAAAGTAAAGATGTTGGGGTAGCACAATTCTCTCATGTTGTTTCACTTTCTATTGTTTTAGAGACCAATACAATGAAATGTTAACTAAGAAATGGCGACCTATATTTGAGTGAGTTACTTCTGTTTGTTTTTCAATTCATCTTCTGAAATTTAGTTTTCATTCATCAAGGTCAAAACATTTTCATTGTTTGATTATTTTGAGCATCAATTATTTTATTTCAAGATGTTTAAAGTTTTCTTTGCAAGAATATTTATAGAATGTAAATTATTATTTTTCAAAGATAACTAATTACTATTTTTGTTTATTTGTAGTAAAATTGGTCACGATGATAACTACACACCACTGTACATTAACACCCTTGAAGAATTTAATGTACATATTCAAAAGTTTCCTTACGATAATGGATGTGCATTGGTGAGTTCAGAAAAATTGTTCTTTGATATTTAATAGACCTCTTCTAAACTGTTCAGTTAATTTTTTTTATTCTGTTACCTTGACAACATTGTTATTGTGTTATACTTTAAGGGGTATGGTCTACGATTTCTCTAACGTAAAGTCCTTTTAATATACAACAATTTTTAATTGTTATGTTTATATAAATTTAGTAATTTAAAATACTTAATGATCCTATCTCAAATTTTTTTTATTATTATTATTGAATTAAATTTTAGGATGAATTCCCTAAACCTTATCCATTTCCCTGTTTTTAGGATGAATTCCCTAAAGCTTATCCATTTTCCTGTTTTGTACCAGAAATCTATGCAGAGGTAAGTATTTTTTTATTGTGATATCAGATGTTATAATTTAGTAACTATTTTACAGACTACATTTCTCATGAGATCTTTATAACTATTTTACAGACTACATTTCTCCTGAGATCTTTGCAATGACCATTCCTTTCATCGCAATTATTTTGCTGATATGAATTATTGCAATAAATTTCCTGTTTTACACATGGAAACATATATATATATATATGGTACCATTAAATGATGTGAGATGCTAAATTTCAGTCCTTCTGGGAAACGTGCAAACATGTAAATTTAACTTTGACATCAGTAACCAATGGCCAGCACAGTATAGACTAATCTTAGACCATCTTCACACTTTGCGGATAGAAATAATTCTGAAATTTTTATTGCATTCACATTATTCCAATGCTATATGCAATGAAAGATGAATGATTCCCTGCTGATACAAAAACTGCAATTATTTCGCCCCAATTAAACAAGGTGTGAAGTTTGAACACTTCTTTCACACTTTGCAGGTGGCAATTGTTTTAGAATAAACACTTTCTGCAATGGTGTGCTCAGACGTATTGGTTTCACTTGTTCAAACAGCAAACACATTGGCAGCAATATCAGAAATAATATAAACAAGACATCCAAATTAATAACAGTACCATGTGAATAGAATAATCGAGAATGTAGTCAGAATACACCATTTTGCACAGCATTATTTCTAAGACAATTACTATCTGCAAAGCATGAACATGGTCTTAATTGTGCAATGAGAAGAAGTAATAACATCAATGTTTCTATGTTTTATTTCAGCTTAAAAACTTTATACGTTCTTCTATGAAATTTAATCAAAATCTTAATATCAGGTAAGATTCCAATACTTCTAATACTGTCAACATTCAAATAACATTTTTAATCATTTGTAAGATTCCAATACTTCTAATACTGTACATTCAAATAACGTTTTTAATCATTTGTAAGATCCCAATACTTCTAATACAGTACATTCAAATAACATTTTTAATCATTTGTAAGATTACAGTACATTCAAATAACATTTTTAATCATTTGTAAGATTCCAATACTTCTAATACTGTACATTCAAATAACATTTTTAATCATTTGTAAGAGGTCTGTAAGACATGACAAAAATTTTATTCAAAGTCATTTAGACATGACTTGACATGGTATCAATTGTGATATATTCAAATTCTTTCAATATTTCAAATTAACCAATGGTGTTTGTTTATGAATTGATCCTTTATAATAGATAATTATAATAATAATATAATTATTATTATTATTAGAAATATTTGATATCTGTTTTGTTTTTTGTGTTCTTCCTTATCCTTTGATGTTATAATAACACAATTTATACAAATATACTTATTATTTCACGAAATTATTAGGAAACAATGTGTCAATTCTTCATGGTATACATCATGACCTTTTAATAGTTACAATGAGAATAAAAATAAATAACTGAGATTAAACAATATTATAGTTACATAACAGATGCATCTTTTTAACCTTATATAATATATTGATTTTTATTGTTTCATTGTGTTTCATTTTATAACTTCATTCTAAGTTGACATTCTTTAAGTTGACATTCTTTCCATTGAATTAAACTTGTATTCGTTTAATGTGTTGATTGTCATCTTTAGTCGAACAGAAACAGATAGTTCAATTAGAAAATCGACAAACCTGCTACTAACAAAGACACTTAGTGGTAAGATCATATCTTTATTTGTTTTACATGGAAAATAAATAACTAAATCATACTGGAAAGATGCCTCTCTGAAGAATAGTACAAGCTGAAATTCTTGTGTTTTACAATTTAATTATTCAGCTGCTGCTACTGTCAGTATATAATACTAATTTATTTTCTTCACACAAATATTGACAAACCATGTTTTACTCATTTATTTCATTGGCTGTTTGTGATATTGATTTTTTCTTTTTATAATATGCTTATTCTGTGTAAATGAGCAATAAAACTAATTATTTGTAATGGCATTCTTTATTTGAATTTATTTATTTTCAGAATCTGTGAAAAGTTTATTGAGTCATCCTGCTCTCAACTTAGCTCAGGTATGTTCTTGTTTTGTTATGAACACCACAAATATTGATATTACCTTCACTTGGATAGTGTGGTTTGTGCATGAATAGTTAAGCACCTGTTTATATTCCAAAACATATAATTGTAAAGTTGCTCACTAAGTTAAGCAGCTCTATTGTTTATATTAAAAAATATGCAATCAATCCTGGAATAACAACAATCTTGATAGACTACTGCAGAAATTTTCTAACAATTCCTAAAAATACTCGGTAATAATATTAACATTAGTAGTTACTCCCAGTAGGATTGCCAATAAATAAGGATAAAAAATATATCATTGTTCATTGTGTTATTGAAAAGATCTTCAGAAATCTACTCACCTTCTGCACATTTATTCCTGGAGAAAGAATAACATTGGAAGAATGTTTTAGAAACATTCCTTAAAAGGATATTGTATATATTCAACAGATATGTTCAGCATTTTATAATCGATATCTTCAAATAATTTATATATAAAAATATCTACTTTCTGAATCCTGAATAATTATTCTACCTAAATATATAATTATTTTTATCATATCTTGTTTTGAAAAGGAATTTAAAAATATCAAACGTTTTTATACAGTTGTTTAAAACGAGCTCCACATGTTTTATTTTCGTAAAGAAATATATGGTATAATCCTGAACAAAATTGTGTCTCACTTTTTCTCAATGATCCTTCATTAAATTTTAATCACGGTATAAATGTGAATTTTTACTCATTTTCTTTATGAAATACTAGTGGAAATGCTTTACACGTCAATAAAAATGAAACAGCGCAACATTAACAAAAATTGAGACTAGATTTTGCAGTTTATTTATTTATCTACACAATTAAATCATTTTTGGCATGTTTTACTAACGTTACGGTGAATTGAGCTCGTGAAAGTCAAGGTATTGACAAAATTTTATGTTTTAAGAAATTAACATTTTAAGGATACTGTATATCACACATGTTCATTAAAAATATCTCACTTTCTTCAAATAATTTATATATAAAAGTATATATTTTCTGGATGCTGAATAATTTCTCTAACTAACTATGTAGCTCTTGTTAACTTAGCCTGTTGAAGAAAGTAATAAAAAAATATCGAACTTGTTTTTTGCGATTAGCTTAAAAGAGCTCCAAGTCCCCTCGAACACAATTTTTTTTCTTTAAAAAAAACATGGTTCGAAAATTTATTCTAACCTGAACCTATATCATATATTGTTCAATATTGATCACTGTATAAAGTTGTCACTTACTCATTTTTTTTATAAATTACTTTCGAAAACACTTTACACATCAATAAAAATGAGACAATGCAATCTAAATGAAAAATGAGACACCATTTTGTAGCTTATTTTATTATTTCCACAATGAAATCGTTAAAGTTACAGGGACTTGGAGCTCTTAGAAGTTATTGTATCGTCAAGTTTTCATATTTCGATAAATTTAACATCTTAAATCATGTCTCAATCTCAGAAAGGAACAAAGAATGTTTATGCTTGTTATAAAAGGCCACGCTGCTTTTATTTTGCATTCTAAAGCTTTTTATTATATTATATTAATAAAATCGGTACATGTTTTTGTATTTTAAATGAGTAGAATGTGATCATTCAGGCAAATGCTCAAATATGTTTTATAATCTTTATAATTTGCATTGTGTAAAAACGTAATAGTAAGTAGGAAAAGTTAGGAAAAAGTAAATATATCCCCTTTTTTCACGTAACCCAATTAAATTTTCTACTTCTTTAATACCTTAGCTTTTATGGGGTACAGAAATATAAAACACAACAACGTATGTAAATAACAAATTTTGTTGCTTGAAGCTTTCATGCTGTAGCTTATTTTCAAGTCCATATGAAATTTGACAAATTAATTAACAGGTACTTGATGGCATCATCAGCAAACAATTACATCAAAATTATTTTGAGGGAGCAGATTCACCCCCTAGTCTTACACAACCCGTCAAAACTCTAAGTCTAGTAGGGTTAAAATGCGTGATTCATTTTTGATTTGCTAACAAATATATAGTTGTTTTTGATTGGCTAACACAGTTATTAATTGTTTCTGATTGGCTGACGCAGATTATTATAGTTAACATGCTAAAGCAACATTAGGATGACAAGGTGTATTAAAGCAACATTAGGATGACAAGGTGTATTGTATTTTTATATACACTTCTAATTGAATATCAGCAATTCAAATCATCAAGTATGTACTTGACAGATGTTAAAGTAATAAAAACAATAATTTATGTAAATATGTACTGTACTAGTTACAACACTGTTTCAAGCACTTCTGTTTCATCATGAAATGTTAGGTTAATGGGTGCGTTTAACATTTTGCACTTTATTTATTTAGTTTATTTAGACGGATTTGAGAAACATTTTCACTGGACAGATGTTTATAAAGAAATAATTCGACTCAAAAACTTTCTTTTTAATTAGAATAGGATAGGTTATTTTGATATAAAAATTATTCAAGTCTGTGGAATATATCTTAACAAATATTTTTCTCCATTTTTAACTACATTTTTAAAATTAATCGTTTGTTAATAAGCAATTATTATGCACGATATAATTTACTTAAGGATGAATGACATTTTCTTTGTTTCTCTAAACTGTAAATTATGTTCTAACTAAATATAACTCACATCTTGAATTCAAAATCGTGATATATAAAAGTATAGGATAGAAAATATTTACATTAACATCTGAACACAATATCCCTTATAACGAGCTTGCACATATGTCTGTAAACACGATGCACTTACAAGATGCTTATCCTTATATCTAGCTCGCACAGATGTCTGTAAACACGATGCACTTAGAAGATGCTTGTCCAGAACTCGAGAGATTTATTTCAGATATTGCTGGGTACGTTTTTTTATTATTATTTGTCATTTTATTTGCAAGAGGGAGATAAACAACTGGAAGTGAGATTATCAATACCATTTAACTTACTTGTCTTGTTGTTACTTCAATGACTCCTCTTTCATTAGATTTGCAGCACTAAAAATATGTACCAATTTCTTCTCCTTTTTCCAAGAACAAAGTTTTCAAAATTTATTTTATTGAATTGTATGCATAAAAGTTCATTATGAGAGAGTTTGTGTCCAGGGTCCTTCAGTTTTTAATACTTTTGTGATATTTAATGATTTGATTAGTAATGTATTTCCCAAACCATGAGAAGAAATTCAATTATTGTATATGTATCTTTAGTGATATAATATGAATATGCAATATATTCCCAAAGTAGGGATTGTTCAATATCCTTGTTGTTATTGTACATTTAATGTCTTTTTTCAATGCTAGCATGTTCTAGACAAGGAACATAAGTTGAAAGCTAGTTGGAGCATTGGGAGCTTTGGTGCCCTCTGCACTGAATGAGTGGATCTAGTCATAACTATGTTTATAATGGGCTCAATTTACCAACGTTTGATTTTAGAGTTTTCTTTCTCTTAGGTAAATTGCCTGTCAAGGATAAGAGTTTCATCCATCCTAAATTTAACCACAACATTCTTGAAAATTCCCGGGAAATTGCCAATTTTCTTCTCACAAAAAATTATTCTATTCCGGTAGAATTATATGCAATACATATAACAAGTTGTATGTAAAGAGTTCTGTATACAGTAATGAAAAGCTTTTCTGTGGAGTTGTGAAGTAATTAAATCTCAATCCACCTTTAATCATATATGAACAATCATATATATAACAAGGTTCATTTCAATGAGCTGACAAATGCAAATATCTTGCACATATAACAAGGTTCATTTCAACAATGAGCTGACAAATGCAAATATCTTGCACATATAACAAGGTTCATTTCAACAATGAGCT
>JANTOQ010340909.1:1434-12457 GCA_027564595.1 Bythotiara depressa
GACAATGAATGACCTGTACACTGCAGAAGACTGGTCAATTTTCTTACCCATCCTTTCAAATAAGATTAATTGATGCATGAAGCCAGGGTTAGGTCTAAAAACACAATATTTCTTTGTTACTTCACAGTGTATATTTTAGCATCGATTTGGGTGTGATAATCACCTGTACTGTCATTCTTGAAGGACTTAAAAAATCAAAATTATGCTTTCACTTAGTATCTGAACAAAAAATGTGTCATTTTAAGATTTTAGAAGTCAAAGTTGTTCTTCTGTAAGTCAAAATTTCAACCAATTCCTTTGATGCTACAACATGCCCTGCTTTATTTTTATTAAACCAAATGTGAGTTTATTCCTCTAACTACAACATAAAACAATAACAAGTTGAAACATGCGATACTTCAGATAGTATTATATGCTTCAGTTCATTACATACTGTGCATCTGCTTTCACATTCTGTACCAGCTGAAGTCCTTCTTGAGCACATATCGACTTATTTTGCATTAAGTATGCTACAACTACAGCAACGCTTCTTGATTGACCAGCATGGCTAACATATAAAAGTGAGTTCTTGAGTATAGTGGAAATATTACAGAATAAGGTATGAACTAAGCAAAATAATTATACTTGTTAGTGTTTTGAATGATAGTGCTACACCATAATACTGACAAGTATTTTATGAACTTGATGGTGCTACACTACAAAATTCGAACATGCTTCCCTTTGTTGTTTTTGCTATTTAGAGAATTATGAATGCAATCTTTTATTCAATTTACTCCTGAAAATATGTTAATATATATAATACGATTCACTGTATGTGGAACTACTTATAATTGGGAAATAATTAAATAACTTACCAGTGCACCAGGATCTTATTATCAAAGTTACCATCAATGGAGTTTTTAATAAAATCTAAACTCTTTTGAAGTATGCCAAGGAGGTTAAAATATCCATCATCTACTGCATACACAAATGAAACATGCAAATCTTTAATGTTACCATGGTTACAATTATGGTTCTTACAGCATTCAAACAATAGCTCTTCTACATCTATAGTTAACACATGACTAATATTCTTTTCCAATAAACAGCATTTACAGGAAGCACTGGTCCTATCTGATATATACAGTTGTGGAAGCAGTTTGAATAAATTCATTAATCAATACAGTTAATCTAAAATAACATATTTTTTTTACTATAAGTTTTTTGGGAGGAAGTTTATCTTACCAGATATGAATCCTAACAAGATTGAGGGTTGGTCTCAGTCACCTAAGAGTGTCTTGTTCAATTGGTATTATTGAGTCTGTTGTGCATTTCATTTTGCTACTATGCATTAAAGGGTTAAATAAAATAGTTTGATTGTATAATGACGTTGACTACACGTGATAAAATATTTTGATTGTATAATGAAGTTGACTACACGTAATAAAATAATTTGATTGTATAATGACGTTGACTACACATGATAAAATAATTTGATTGTATAATGACGTTGATTACACGTGATAAAATAATTTGATTGTATAATGACGTTGATTACACGTGATAAATTTTTTTGATTAGAACTGAGATTGAATATGTTATTTCCATAAAACGTAGTTGTACTAAGGTTAGTTGAATATGGTAGAATAGATATATTATAATAATTTGTGTGTTGTTTACTATTTTAACCCATTAAAATATACACACAACTAGTTTCGCATAAAGCTTATCAAGTTATAAGAAGAAAACGTCTTATAATTGTTATATATTTACAAATGCTGAATATAAAATATTCTAAAGTAAATAATTAATAGTTAGCCTATTCATTTATCAACGTGCTTGTGCTGGTTATCAACGTGTTCTTTTGTTTCTATGGTTACCTATACTCATTGAGGGTTGGTGCATACTTGAGTATAAATCTAGATTCTTTAAATGTTCTTTTATGTTTGTTCCGTTCATATAAATTATTTATTTATTTTACTATTTTAATATGTTAATAGTTTATATTTATTTACTTTATCTTCTTTTGTTATTTATGCAGATTTTTTATTGGGTAAATAAATTTACTTTACTTGCTTACTAACGAAGCGATTGTGTTTTGGATTAATCGTATTTTATAAGATGACACAGTTATCAAAAATAATGTACGTTTTCATAAGATGACAACAGTTATCAAAATTACTGTATGTTTTCTCTTGAAAAATCTTAAAAACAAGAATAGTATCAAGCTTGGAAATAAAGAAAATGCCTGCCGTGCAGTCGTCGCATGCCATATTTAAATTATTTTTTTTAGGCGTGCGATTTTTAATAGTTTAATCTAGGTTTTAGAGCCTTAAGAATCAGACAGGGGTTGCCTATCATCGTTTAATCTACGTTTTAGAGGCTTAGAAATCGAGCTAGCGGTCGTAGATCGTCATTAACTCTACCTTTTGTTTTAGAAGCTTACAAATCAAACTAACGGTCGTAGATCATCATTAAATCTACGTTTTAGAGCCTTAAGAATCAGACGGGGGTCGTATATCATCATTTAATCTACGATATAAAGGCTTAGAAATCGAGCTAGCGGTCGTAGATCGTCATTAAATCTACGTTTTAGAGGCTTAAAAATCAAACTAACGTGACGAAGTGGCCACACGCCATAACCGAATTATTAAACTTGAGACGTGTGATTTTTAACATGCCATAATAAAATATGGCGTGTGTGGGCACGTGCGTGTGCGATTGCACGCCATTCTTTTCCAAGCCTGAGTATTGTAATAAAAATATTGGCAAGGGCTGTTTTTAGCCAATCTAGAAACACCCGGGGCATTACGGCAGGCCCCCAACTAAATACATAGCAAATTAAAAATAAAAACAGAAGAAAAATTTTTTTTCCCGGATTTCCCGAATCACTAGTCCTAAAATAAATAAATATCTATTTCAGGTCTTTTAAGATACTTTTAAGAATAAGCTTTCCCCAAGATTTCCATGCTTTCCTATGGTCACCTGGCACAAATAAGAAAAAGAAGTAAAAGACCAGAATCATTACATTGATAACAACATCTATACGTTGAAGTAAGGTTGACCCCCTCTGACACCTCGACTAAAATATTTGGAAAATAGATAAATAAAAAGAATTATTTACATAAATAAAATAAAGTGTAACAAATATTCCTTCTTAAGTATTCTGATCTTTTTCAGAAATCAATCATTTCAAATAAATTTAGATATGACCTTTTTTACTATGGAGTTGAAGAAAAAATGACATATGTCATGTATTTGAAGTCTAATAAAGAAACACAAATAGAGAAACACAAATAGAAAATTAGTTAGCATAGCAAACAGCAGTTTACAAAGAAATGAAAAGTCAAACTAAAGTATGTCTAATATCAGTAAAAACATAATGAGGTGCTCAAATACACTCAAATTAAAAAAAAAAATTTTTTTAATATATACCACATCTGGACTGAAAACAAAATAAACTAGATTTGCTAGAGTTTGCTACATTTTAATAACAATTGAACAATGGTGAAAATTTTGCTAGAATTTTTAGAATAATGCTAGAGCAAGCTATAACAAAACTAGAGTAATGCAAACAAAAGAACTATGATAAACCTTTACTATACTATATTGCTAGAGCAAACTAGAATAAAACTAAAGCAAAGTTAATAGGATTAAAAACCAACAGAAATAAAATCCCTAGAGCAAACTAGAGCAATGTTAATACTGGGATTTTCACTGACACCCTAATTGCTCTCTATTCAATTTTCTGTTCACAAAAAATAAATTTAAGTTTATGAAAAACTGTCAGCTTCACAAAATTAGTATAAAACATTAAACATCCAAAATAATTTATCTTAAAATTACATGCATCATATCCCATGGAATAGATGTAGCAAAGTGTAGCAAAACTCAAGCACTGCTCCATTTCTGTGAAAATAGTCATGCACCAGTGTAGCAAATAGTAGCAAATCAACTGCACCTTACCTTATTGTTTCACTGAAATTTTTAAGTAAATTTGCTACTATTTACTTCATTGTTTTAGTGGACCAAGGTGTAGCAAATTTGCTATTACTTGCTACATCATTGTTTTAGTGCAATAATAAGTTGCTACATTGTTGTTTTAGTGAAACAAGTTAAATCTGCTACTCTTTGCTACACTATTGCTTTAGTGAAACAATAAGATGTAGTAAATCTGTTACTATTTACTATGCCACCATTGTTTCAGTGAAACAATAAGGTAAGTGTAGTTGATTTGCTACTATTTGCTACACTGGTACATGACTATTTTCACAGAAATGGAGCAATGCTAGAATTTTGCTACACTTGGCTACATTGTCAGAGACAATGAAAAAACGTTTTACATGGGCAGTAAACAAATAAAATATCAGTTTAACATGAAGATTATTCCAGATTTAACAATAGTACTGCATGTGCATCATATGAACATTTACAAACACAAGTCCACCATGTGTATCATGTGAACATATGGTCAAGGAGCTGTCCATCGGTTGTCTTTTGTTGGTTGTCTTTATATCTTGAATCTACTAGATGTGTTAAAAATCAAACCTGATTTTGTAAACAAATCTTTTATGATATGCAGTTCCTTTGTAATATGTTCGGGAGATTATCCTTGGAAATATGTTAGCTAAGTAATTTCATTTAAAGTGACAGTCTATGAAAATGCTACACTATTGTACTTATAAAGTTTTGTTTCCCTTTTTATGAATTTTACCAGAACTAACAAAATTTATCCATCTGAGATGCTCTACTAAATAATTTTATTATTTTTTATAGAAATGCTAAACAAAATCAAGTTATTTTTCTGATTAAGATCATATGTGCAGAAACCAAATATTTCAACTATAAATGTTGCCAATAAAATGTTTTATTGTGAGCATTACTGTTTTTCACATAATTTGCATTTTTCTTTGTAAACATTGCAAGAAAATAAAAAGTGCCACTTTAAATAATGTCACACTTTCACAAATATTTATCTAATGACTCAGGAATAACAATTAGACTCTCTCAAGCTCCAATGGACATAATAGGATACAATATACAGCAAAATTAGTTACTAATACAATTTGCATGGAAGATAGAAGAAGAAACGCAATGTATGTGATAGCCTTATTTTAAGCATTTTATTTAAAGGTGCTTTGAACCATGCATTTTAGTGTTACACATAATTCAAAAAACCTTTCTTTAGATGGAACATACCTTGAAAATAGTGGTCAAACATACTATGCAAACAATGTCTACTGAACTTGATAAACACAGAAAAAATATAGAAACTGGTGATGCATTAATTAATCAAATAGCAGAAAGACAATTACTACTACAAACCTATTTAAATTAAAGAATGTAGTCAAGAAATCCAGAAAATGTTCTTAATATTTTTTAAGGGAATCCAAAGAGGAACTTGTATTAGTTGAAGTGTACACTTTATTTACTTCATTGTAATGTATATAACATATTTTCAAACATGTATACCTATTCAGCAGTACCATGACACATACCCCTGCATATTAAAAGAAGCTGGTTATCTATGCAAGTGTACAAAATCCAGTTTGTAAAGAGGCCATAATATGAAACACAAGAAAAATGAGTTGGATTATTACTGTATAATTAGCCAATATTATGACCTATCAAACGATTTTTACCATTAAATATTTGATACAGATAAAACATATGCATCATGTTTCCCAACTTCTAGTACATCTGAGTTTTAATGCACATTCCAATATATCTTGGAAAGATTTTAATTTATAATTTGGTATATTTCTGGTTACAAACCGAGAGAATTCTCTTCTAAGCCACATAGGATCATATCTTTGGTCCAGCTTTGTTACCAAAAAATCCCAGTTTATATCATTTTTATCTTCAATACCAGATATAATTAATATACGTAAAACTTGAATGAATATTTGGTGATTCTTCACCACAGTTTTGTTTGTTTTACTTGATGTTTTGTTATTTGCTTTCTGCACTCCATTTTCTCTATGTTTGAGAGAACACAGCCACCGTTGGCGGTATGCATCTGATGTACGAGTCCCTAAATGCTGGGAAATTAAAACCCAATTAATATTCTTTTCATTGATGATTCCATCTTTACTACCAATTCTCTTGATTACTTCTAATAACTTTTCATCTTCTTCAGCAGTGAAATAGTTGCGAGTATGTTTAAGCTTACCAACATTACCTTGTTCTTTATTAAACTTAACAACACCTTTTATCACATTAAATTTAGCACAAACTGCGTCACTTCCCCTGTTCATCAATTCACCAATTACTTCCCAATTGTTACCATGAACCTTCTGGAGATGAATCAGCTTTTTCAATTCTTCCGGAGTAAACTTTACACCTTTATTTGGGGCCTGTTTTAAATACAACATATTCAGTTTTTGACGAATATATCGAATTGGTCTATTTATCCCTTCACCAAGGTCTTGATACATAGATGTAAAATCAGTTTTATTGTCACCAACTATTTTCTTTATATTACTGTAAAATTCAAAAAAGTCATTAATTTGATGTTCTGACTTGTATTGTTCCACTCTCTGCTGTAAAATCTCTACTTCTTGTTTTGTCCACTTTCCAAAGGCACACTTAACATTTGCATCTTCAAGTTCTTTTTTTGTGACGTGCCATTTCAACAATAAGTCATGCTTATGCAATGATCTATCAGAATGAATAACTAACCCATCGTAACTGTTATGGAACCTAGAGATTGAATGTGAAGGTTCTTGTTCCATTAATGTAGATGTCTTATCATTTTCAAAAACATTCTGAAAAAACAAGAAAGCAAGATACATATATTTCATATTACACAATTACCAGTAGTTCCTCAGTATGCTCATACACTGCTCTTAAAGTGGAAAAAATACATTAAATTGAGTTTTAAGAAAGAATAATGGCTGCTGATTTTTATTTTTTATAAAAATGCTAAGTGGTTCAAATGTTATTGGTATAACATTTTGGCTACAATGAGCAAAAAACAGTCAATTTAATGTTTGAACTTTGTTTTTTTTAGTCTATATCCACTTATAAAGACCAGTTTGTGCTATGAAATCTTCTTATTTATAAAGACTAGTTTTGTGCGGCAATATAATTCTATTAGTTGCAAAGACTGCTTTTGTGTTATACAAAATAGATGCTAGAAACTGATATTGCTTCTTGACCCATTTACAGTTTTGTTCTGAAAATCAATAAGATAAAAACTTTTTCTAAGTGTTTCCTATTAATTCTCATCTGGTAGTGAACAACACAAACCCAGGAGTAGCATGTGTGATATTTGTCACTAAATAGTAGGATGCTACAACGATAATACACAATGGTTTCCACTTCAGTAAAAGCGGTATTTCGTTTCGGTCCACATTAGTACATCTTGTTATTTGAACAACTAGTTTGTTTTCTTCTAATTAAACTCTTTGATGTCATCACTGAAAATAAACTTAAATAATAATCAAAATATAACATGTATAAAATTTCATGTTCATGAATTTCTACATTACAAATAATATCACTTACTGTAGTTGTCTCAGAAACCCTCATTCTTTTCTTCCTTTCTTTATGGGATATAGAATGGGGTACAAAATTGTTCCTGTCCTACATAAAAGAAGAAATTTTAACAATATTTTACTCACTAATTATTACTAAAAATTAAGTTAATAATCATCTCTACTTATATATGGTAATAATAATGTAGTATTTATTTAAGCTTATTTCAACTTGGGTTTAATTTGCGTTAATTTTTAAGGTTTAATTTTTCTAGCTCAGCATTAATCATATTCAGCATTTATCTGCTATTGTTTCCACTTATAAATAGTTATTAATGTGTGTTAGCACTCTTTTCGACTGAGTTACAGAGCAGTATGGATGGATTAGATGAAGAGTATCTTTTATTCATACTTCTCCTTCAAAAACGAAGGTATTACACTAATAGTAAAGTCCATGCGAAACCAAGGTTTTGCCAACATTTACCAATAGAGAAAAATTCGGAGAATTCCACCACCTAGGGTAACTCACATCGTACAGAGAGTAGCTCCTCTTCTTGCAGTGGTAATTTTTTTTATACACTATTTTAAATTTTCTTATAAATATAAAGCTAGATTGGTGGTTTCTTTAGTCTATTCAATTTACGACAACTTCTTCATGCATCCACCGAAGTTCTTTTTTCGATGGCACACAGTAGATCATAAACATTTTAAAGAAGATAGAGCATTTTTCTCTTCTTGTAAAACTGGAAAATATGGAAAAAGAGCTTCAAATTTTGTACCGTTTGCTTTAGTTGAATATGAGTTACTTCGGCTTTTTTTGATCTTGCATACTTTTTAACTCAGCATTAATTTAAAATTTAAAATCAGAAAATTTTGTTTCCAACTTTGAGATTTAAAATGCATTAACTTACGTTAATTCTTTGGCGTTAACTACCTGCTAACATTTCCATTAGGGTTAAAAAACTAACATGTTTTAAATCACCTGCTTAACTCAAGTTAACACGAATTAAACCCAAGTCGAAACCAAGCTTTAGAATATGCCAGCAGGTACAACATGAAAGAACAAACAGAAGTATGCCAGACTGGTTTTCATATTTTGAAATTGATCTTCAATCAAAGATAATAAATTATGCATTATTATATGTTTGTTTTCTTAATAACTGTACAAAGTTTTATTTACTTCCCGCAGGTCCTTACCACTTGCTTTGACACCATGGCAGTTAAGGTTTTAAAACAGTTGAAATTTATGACACCCAATTTTTGAAGTCATCAAAACTATAGAAGATGCAAAGTGAAGGTGGATAAGCTAAATTATTCAATACAAACTAAGAGAATGGTATCTTTGAGATATGAATGGTTATAAGGTCAAATTTCACATACTAAAAGGACACAGTCTATTCAATTTACGACAACTTCTTCATGCATCCACCGAAGTTCTTTTTTCGATGGCACACAGTAGATCATAAACATTTTAAAGAAGATAGAGCATTTTTCTCTTCTTGTAAAACTGGAAAATATGGAAAAAGAGCTTCAAATTTTGTACCGTTTGCTTTAGTTGAATATGAGTTACTTCGGCTTTTTTTGATCTTGCATACTTTTTAACTCAGCATTAATTTAAAATTTAAAATCAGAAAATTTTGTTTCCAACTTTGAGATTTAAAATGCATTAACTTACGTTAATTCTTTGGCGTTAACTACCTGCTAACATTTCCATTAGGGTTAAAAAACTAACATGTTTTAAATCACCTGCTTAACTCAAGTTAACACGAATTAAACCCAAGTCGAAACCAAGCTTTAGAATATGCCAGCAGGTACAACATGAAAGAACAAACAGAAGTATGCCAGACTGGTTTTCATATTTTGAAATTGATCTTCAATCAAAGATAATAAATTATGCATTATTATATGTTTGTTTTCTTAATAACTGTACAAAGTTTTATTTACTTCCCGCAGGTCCTTACCACTTGCTTTGACACCATGGCAGTTAAGGTTTTAAAACAGTTGAAATTTATGACACCCAATTTTTGAAGTCATCAAAACTATAGAAGATGCAAAGTGAAGGTGGATAAGCTAAATTATTCAATACAAACTAAGAGAATGGTATCTTTGAGATATGAATGGTTATAAGGTCAAATTTCACATACTAAAAGGACACAGCCGCTCTGATCAAGAAAATTTTCTTCACCTTTTCTGATCCTGTGAAATGCTTTCTATTGAATTGATGACGTCATAAATCAGCCAAACACGACCGTATCTAGGACCATTAGAGCCATATAGAAATATAGCCGATTTCTGGAAAGACAGTCAAGTAGGAAGCAAAATAAAATGGTGGGAAGATGATGGAACAAAATTTTGTTGTGCATTTTTTCCTTTGGATGTAACACTAAACAACATTATGTATCCACAATGTGGTTAATTTAAAGCTCACTTCATTTTATAGAGAACGATCCCTTTAAATATTTAATCACAGTATAAACTTGTGTTACTCATTTTCCTTATAAATTACAACAGAGTTAATTTGATGATTTATTTGTCTTGTTATAAATTGGTATTTATGCTAAGTCACTTTGCAACTCTTGTGGTGCTCCACATATTTTTATGTCAATGATATCAAGAAGTGCTTGCATAAAGTGATTTTTTTTACTCAAAAAGTTTTTTAGTTACATCTTGATTATTAATTATTTGTAGATAATAGCAACAGCTGTCTTTAACATTTTTGTATAATTGAGTTGTGTACACAGTCCATCCAAATGCTGTATTATATTTTAATGTCTATCAGTGTTGAATTTAAAAACACTCAGAACGAGAGTTCATGTTTGTTTTATCAACAGTAAAGCAAAATATTAGGCTTACAGCAACAATTTAAAAAACACATGCTCTTGCCTTTGAGCAAGTTAAAGTGTACAAGCAGACAAATGATCAGCTAAGTTCAATTTAAAAATGTTGGTCTCATTTTTTTGGTCTAATTTTTCCATCATCAGTAATAAAAGAAAATGTTAATTTTTATTAATTTGTGATTCTAAAACAACTCTTGAAATCTTTACTAGACAATAAAAAATCAAGATATGGTCTTTTCTCTACAACAACTAAAGTTTCCAATGGGCCTGGTTTATATGTTCTATGATGTACCATTGTCTCCTTTAGCTACATTTTATGCAGTCATTATTATAGTTGATTTTGGTAAAAAATATGAACTAGTAAAACCTATCAATTGTTTTATGATTATAATAATATTGAAAGAAAACTTTATTAAATGAAAAGACAGGTTGTATGCTATTGTTTTAACAAAAGATAAAATTTCCACCTATAAATTTTTTGTTTTCAAAATGTACTCAAAGAGTTTGTGTATTTAATCAAATAATTTTATTTTTCACTTAAGATTTTAGAAATATTATAATGGTCCAATTTTGAAATGTTATCACTCTTATTAAGGCTGCAGTTAGTTAAAAGTTCGGTCATTGTTCGTTTTCTCAAAAAAATCTTAATGCACAATGCGGTAATTATTAATTATTTTCTAGTATATGAAGAAATATTTTTCCACCCAGTAGTATTAATTAGTAACTTCT
>JANTOQ010341131.1:0-12454 GCA_027564595.1 Bythotiara depressa
ATTTATGTATCTATATATTTATTCATTGTAATTTTTATCTATATGTTTTTAACAGTTGACTTTTATTACCTATTTTATGCTATTTTGTAAACTCGTCAACTATAAATAAATTGAATAATAAAATAATAAAAAAATAAAAAATCCGTTTGTCCGGAAGACTAAAATCTATAAAACCCGTTCGGTTATGGTTTTTCAGACTAGCAATCGTTTATCCCACATAGAACAATTCCTTATATAGGAAAATTCTGTTAAAACAGCTCCGTTTGCCATCCTTTACATTGCTGCAATATTTAATCATCTTTTTATAATCGATTGATGTAAGGAAAATACGCACATATTCAACATTACTTATGACGTATAGAATGAAATTATTCCAAGTTTCAAAATATTAAATAGGCGGAATTATCATCGCTTCGACACTAACCAAAGTTAACAACCTTTACCAGATTTGATTAGTACATTACCGCCATTGGTGACAGGTAAAAAATGGACCTTCCTTAATGTCCTTAAACACGATAGCATATTTCCGAAAAATGCTCAAAAATTTCATTAGTCAGATAACTGTATAATTTTTATGCTTAAGCGAGTACCTCGGAAGTAGACCAGAGTATTCTCCCAACGTATTAGGGTGCTGTATATGGCGTCAGAATGAAAATTCGTCGAGTGCGCTGGCGCTCAAAAATACCCACAGTAAAGATCCACCTTGGTTTGTAGTAATGCTTATTCTTAGGAGTACAACGTATAATCATTGCAGCTTCTACACTTGTTTACAATATTTTCGTGAAAACGAGGCTGTGACTGCAAGTACTTAAATTTTGAAAAGTGTTAACCCGTAAAATTATTTCTGATTGGTCGCACGAATATAAGATTTTAGGTGTAACCATATTTTTTATTGAGAAGTTGGAGCATGCTAGAAAGGAGTATCTAACAACTTGCGGGAAACCAGTCAGAAAATTATCTCTGGAGGAAAAGTATATTTAGGAATTGTTAATATAATAATACACTACACTATAAATATCATTAACAAAAATGGTAAAATTTGGGTCTGGTTGCTATGGTAACCGGGTTGCTGGGCAATAACAACATATTTTGGTTATATCGCCCCGCCAAGAAAATATCAACAACCGTTTGATGAAATAATCTAAAATTTGAAACATTAACACATAAAGGGGTACCGCGTGCATTAACCGAAGCAAATTTTTGAACAATAAAGGTGTTTTTGTCATACATGTGTTTGAAGATAACCGATTTGAAAATTCTACTTTTTGGACTAGTGAACAAAACAGTCTCAAAAATTAAAAAACATTTTGAAAAATCTGCTTCGCTTAATGCACAGCATATATGAATATAAGTACATGGTGAAAATTTCAAAGTTAAACCTGCATTCGTTCCAGAAATATTCTCGACAGCATACTAAAAAACAACCCTTTTTTTTCCTTTTTTTCTAGGGCGCAATGTGAGCACAGTTAGTTTAGTAACAAAGTACCAAATCTACCAAAGATCCAAAGTCTTAAGTCTATATTAAAAAAGTAAAATGAAAAAGTTTAGTCTTAAGTCTATATTGAAAAAGTAATCTGAAAAAGTTTAATCGCGTAGTTCGTGTGTAAAAAAACTTGCACTTTACTTGTGGCACGCTAATTAATAATCTTACTCAATTTTTGATTAATTTTTGTAGCTAACCGATTTCGGTATCCTAGTTGAATGATTACGCGTAATAATAACTGGAATATTACTACTATAAGCGCCTTGCTAAGGCACCAGATTTTGCAGGTATAGTAATAAATTCCAGTTTTTCATAAGGAAAGCAATTTTAGATGTTTTTTTCTGTGCGATAATCGGATTCTACGATAAATTTAGCTTCTACGGAGACCATAACTTGTTTTTGAAAAATTATGATTTTCGAGGAGGTATTCCACCTTAAACACCTATAACACCTGGAAGATCAGGGGGACTTAGCAACATGTACCAAATGTAATTTTTCCTTTTATTTCCAATTAGTAACCCCTAGTCCTGGAAAAGGAAAGAAAATATAGATTTGAATAATTTCCGGAGACAACAGTTGCTATAGAATTAGCACTGCTAGTAACGTGATTGTGAGTACGAGTGACTAACTACGTATTATTTGCGATACAGGTTCATCACCACGAAGAAATGTCCCCGGAGGAGTATCATAATCACATCGATGCTTTAATGAACAAATATCATCACCTGGAGGAAGACATGAGGGGTCAGCATGGAAGTCTTTTTGAACATTTAAATGAACATTTATTACATCAGCATGGACATCCACATTATCATTCTGGTTATGATCGTAAGTAATAATGTTTTAACATTTTAATGTTTTATACTATATAAGCATACCCCTGGTTATATAAAACTTCCCATTTAAAACCTTTGTGCTTATATGAGGAACCAGGGGGTCTTATAAGCTTTTACCAAATTTATTTTATATTATATTTCCAATGACTAACACCATGGAAAAAGCAAAATAGCAAAAAAAATTCCTGTACCGGGATAATATACATTAAAGGGTTTAATGTGATTGGTCAACATTTTCTTCAATGTGATTGGTCAACATTTTCTTCAATGCGATTGGTCTACATTTTCTTTAATATGATTGGTCAACATTTTCTTTACTTTTGGATAGTTGCACTCAACCCTGCTTGTAAGGGTATCAGCGAATGAAAGAGGAGCTGTTTAACATTGGCCGTGACAGAGTCCTATCACAGTACAGAGCGGAGAAAGACCTCAAAATACTAAGGCGCCATGTTTATGTTTCTTTACACCACAAGCGTTGCCAGTAATATGAGATGATGTTGTTATTTGTAATGCATGTGTTTGCAAAGTTCGCAGAGGGCAAAACGTAGGCCAAAAAGGCGAGCCTTCGGGTCTTCTAGACTTAAGTTGATTTTCGTATTTTGTAAAGTTCTCCATAATGCCCAAAAATTGACAAAATGCTATCGGTGAAAAGTTTTTCTGAAGCCAGATTTCCGTACATTGATTGTTTCCGCGCAAACATATTTTTTAGTTTTCTCATCCGCATGGTCCACTAATACGTTTACTAGATTCAACATTTCTTAGCGAACTCTTCCGATTACAAGAAAATATCGCCTATGCAGACGAAATGGCTGTATAGAAAAACTCAATAACTGTATCTCCAAAATGACTTTATAACCTTGAAACACTAATACCAAAATTAAATATGCAAACCAGCTATCACTCTAATATCGACACTTATCAACACTTATGCCCCAGGTCGGTAAAGTGGAGAGTTACGAGAAATGGAGAGTTACGAGTGAATGGCGAGTTACGGGAAAAAAGTGCAGAGTTACGGAAAACCACGCCCACATTTTCATTACCGCGCCCGTTTTTCCTAACTCTTCACTTATTTTCAATATCAAAATTTGGAGAGTTACGGGAACTGGGAACTTATCTTGGTCCTTAAAATATGGCGAGTTGCGAGAAACGGTAATATTTTGGTCGTTGAGAGATCAGTAACGGGCCAGAAAAGTTGCTGTGAGAAATTAGTGTCATTTTTCTTCTTATGGCACCTTTACTTCATTTATACCATCTAAATCTAAAATTAACCTAAAATTGTGCATGGATTTAAAAACCAGTAAAGTTTCCAAAAATTGAAACTACGAAATTAAAAAGTGACAAATATTAGTTTCACCATTTGGTAATTTTAACAATTAATATAAAATCAACATACAATAAATGGAGAGTTTCCAACTTCTTCAACTTCTTCAATTCTCCATTTCCTAACGACGAAGATTAGTGGGGAGCTACGGTAACTCTCCAATATGAAAATAAGTGGAGAGTTAGGAAAATGGGCGTGGTATATGAAAAAGTGGGCGTGGTTTTCCGTAACTCTCCACTTTTTTCTCGTAACTCTCTATTTTCTCTCCACTTAGACGAACTGCTTATGCCCTGTTTACATGAGACCAAATATGAACAGAAAGTTAGCATTTCACTGGATGTGGCTAATTGTTCATTTACACATAGGCAGCCCAAGTCGGTTTTATTTCATATATGCTCTCGCGCAAACCAAGTCTTAAAATCACGTGCTATATTTCAGTCTAACATCGTGTTTTTGTTTTATTTTAGTCTACACATACAAGAACCCTTGGGATAACATTCGGTTACCATACCATATTCCAGGTAAAAATTGTACATAGACGAAGTAGACGCAAATTGTTTCCTATTCTACTCTTGTATTCACTGGAAATATATTTTTAAAGTTGAAACTTTAAAAAGTTATTTGGCGAATATAATTATTAAGATCTTTACTTAGGAAAGAAAAAGCATTTATCCTACATACGAAATTTTATTGGAACTGAGGTTTATTGAGTCTACAACTTTTACAGCCTGCCTTTCTCTAAATTATATTTCCAGAAGTTCATTTTGTCCGAAAAATAAAAGGCTATGTCTATGCAACTATGGATGTACTGTCTAGAAGGTTTATGTGAAATGTTCTTAAAATTTGAAAATGAATATCTCTGTCAATAGATTAGGAGGGAAAGGAGAGAAAGCAACAAAAGTATTAAGTCTTACAAATGCATGTTATGAGATGTAAGTACGTCCACTCGTCACTCAAAGGAGCGGAAACATCAGCAGGGTTGCGTTTCGACCTACTAAAGACTCACTAGCGTTGTTCAGATGTATGCTTACGACTATTATAAATATATATTATATGTTTAGTTGAGAATCATCCATATAGTCCGGCGGAACCGGAGTCAAAAGGCGGAGCTGGCGCGATAGAAGGGAAGGGTGAAGAGAAAGGTGGACCACTAGTTGAAGCAAAAGCCGAATCTAAGCCACCTGAAAAGGATAAAAAAGAAGACAAAGAAAAAGACAAGAAAGAAGATGAGAAACCTCCAGAAATTCACACCAAACCCGATTGGACTGGAATGCCACCTAAGATCCCCAAACAAAGAGGGGGCCCGGAACAAAGTGGTAGCATTGGATTGGCTGCTGGAGATACCCTTAACACGGCAGGTGAGTGGATTATTTCTGGTTTAGGTAAGATTTTCTCAACAGTTCCAATTGAAACCATGTTAAATAAAATGTGTTTAGGCTATTTCATTTTTATCCATATATGGTCATGTTCGTAAATTTCCAGGCCCCACAGCAAGAAGAAACCTCCTTCCAGGAGAGATTTCACAAATTTAAAGCGATCGCCTGATAATATTAGTAGATTATATAATACATTATTTAGATTTCCAGGAGAACATGTAATTTTTGTATGTAGCTTCTACTGAGAGTTGTTTGTTTGTCTGCTAAATATTTCTTGGGATATAGCCTATTTTAAGTTATTTACGTCCATGCTTACACGCGGATAGAAAGAAAATAGCATAACTCAATAACTGTATCTACAAAACGATTTCATAATCATGAACACTGATACCTAAATTAAATATGCAAATATAATTTCAAGCTTAACTTATTGACGTTGACATTGAAAGCAAATCTTATGAGACTTTTTGACACCCTCTCCATTGCTTATAGCGTCCATAGCTTATTATCTTGAAGGCGCCGTTCCTTCCAAAGTTGATTTTGCCAGATAATCATAAATATAAAGTAATTTTTTCCCGATAAAATATTCCACCTTGATAGGAAACTAAAGGAAGTGAAATTCGAACACAAAACATCTAGTTGATTTGTGCCATCAAGTGCTGACGATTAATTAATGGCGCGCTTATGAGTCTCCATAGCAACAAGCATTCTTCCTTTTTTTAAATCGAATTATTGGTCTTTTGTTCGCAACAGTTCTGTGTCGCTAACCTGGGTAATAGCTGTAGAGTGTGAATCGCTTTTTAGTTAACCACGGTTTTGTTTAGTTGTGTACCATGCAAACGTGTGTCCCACAGGGTCTTCAGTAAACAATCTGGCATTTTTGTGGTTGTTTTAGGTATATCTAGTTCCGCACCCTTACGCCAAGCTATATCTGCTTACAAAGCAATGAACATGACTGTTCCAGCTACCCTACAAATTCAAGCTTTAAAGGAAGAATTGAAAGAAGCGCAAGAAAAAGCTAATCAAGAGGCTGCTAGTGTGTTGCCGACACCATCTACTATTACAGAAACTCAACATGAGCAGGCTGAAGCAAAGGATAAAGAACCTGAGAAACAAGCGGAGACACCAAATGGTGCTGCAGAAGTCACCAAATTAATTCAAGAAATGGCTCAGAATTCCGCAACCAGTAACCCACAAGCTGTTCCACAACTGCAAAATCTTCAACAGCAGAACCTTGTGCAACAGTCTTTATTAAAACAAATGTTACTAAATGCTGCCAAGGTAACAAAACCAAGTGAAAAGCCAGAAGAAAAACCAGAAGAAAAGGAAGACAGTGAAAAGGCGTCTGTGCAACAGATCCTCAACATTGGTCATGAGAATGACAACGGCGTAAAACAAACGCAACTTTTGCAGTTGCTACAAAATATGCAACGAAACGGCGCAACTGCTACAGCTTTTAACGGGATCGCAAAAGCAGCAGACGTACCAGCAAATGCTGCGATTATTCCACCACCCAACAGTCCGCTAGAACCATCCACTGTAAATCCCGAATCAAAATCAACAAGTCCCACATTGACGTCATTCATAGCGAATATGATTACAAATAATCAAACTCCAAATCCTCCGGCTGCCGAATTGCCGCAAAGGCCTGCAAGTGCATTTACTCCTGATGCTGTACCTTCGCTCGATGTTCCAAACGATGAACAAGTCCAATCAAATGCTGACACGAAAACAGTAGAGACATCATCATCATCTGGGGCCAGCGATTTGGTGAGCCTTCTTAATTCGGCAGGTATCACAAAACACAAACGCAAGCATAAGAAAAGGCACCAGAGCAACGCAGAAAGCGCGTATGCGAAGATTGGTTACGAGCAAACAGTTAATGGGGATGGGTATAATATTAATCCAGGAACTAAGAAAGACATTTCTAGTACTTCCACGAAGGTGCATCCAGTAGCAGCCAGTGAGACGGCATCTGCTGTTATCTCATCCAAGATAGATAACCCAGTAGAATCACCATACGTTGTTAATGAAGATGATGAAACGACCAAGAAAACAAACATTAAAAGTACCAAAACAAACACATAGAGTAGGAAGGAAGATAGAACCTACTTAAAATGTTCTGCTGCCCCCTTCTACAAAGAAAATTACATACTACAAGTTATAAAAACTGTGGGAGGTTTAAGGGGACAAATACCCTGAGATATTCTATTATAGATGGAAAATTTAACACTCTGAAACACCTTATTAGTATTAGAGGGTTATCAATGTACCCCCTGAAAGATATCTCGTATTATAAAATTCTTAGTGTACTAACTGTATAATTAACAGGAGGTTTGTTTACTAACTTAATAGTGTTTAAAACACTTTCTAACATCGGAGTTGTGTTATAATGTCAAGTGAGTTTTATAATCGTCCATATTAAATGATATCAAGTTTTTTTCGTTGCTGTTTATAAGAGCATTTATTCTTATTTTAGTTAACGGGCACTCAATCATTAATTCGTCCATTTTCAGTTTTAAATTACCATTGTAAATTCCCCCTAATGGTTTTCTCTGGTTAATTTTCTAAAGGCGGATATCTTTTAAAATAAAGATCACGCATGCGCTACATTTTCGGGCCTTTTTCCTTTGTTTTAAGTCCCCGACGTTATATGTTTTAAATGCTTGAGATATTTAGTCATTTGTTAGTTTTCTAGCAAAAAGTATCTTTATTTTATCGAATTACTCGTCTTTGTTTTTTGTTGCACGCAATAATTAGATACAGTCTTCCCATGATACACGCGCATTATTGCAGTTAATTTCGTTAAAGGGTGTCTCTTCTCTACACGTTTTTTTAATAAGGAACGCGTTTATAAGAAACACAAATTTGCCAAAACAAAAAGAAGGCTCAAATTCATAATACAAGAAAATATAAGAAAAAAAAATGTTTTTCAAGTATAAAATTTATGTACATTTATTTTAATGAGACAAATTCAAAAGAACTTCAAAACATTGTTTCTATATTCGAAAGAAACTTTGGGTTGCGTCAGGGCAATTTCAAGACTTTTACTTTATAACAGTTAAAAAATAAGGAACCAGATAAGGAATTTGAGCCAAAGATCACTCAAAAAATTAGGATACTGAGGCTTTTATAGTTCCTTATATAAAAAAATCGTGTATATATTGGGTCACCTCCGTATACAGTAATCATAATAATGTGTAAGAGTGTATAAGAAAAATTCTTTAAATCGTAGATATTTTAATTTTTCTGTTATTAACTTCTTATTTTTGTAACTAATATTAAAACCACTTCAAATTTTATGTCCGTATTTCCCTGTTGTAAACAGAAGCTAATAAGTTACTTGAAGTATACAACCTTTCTCATAACGTCTTAGTAGTAATTTGTCGTCATCTAGGGCAACGTTCTTGACCATAAAGAACTGGTGGTGGGATACGTTTGGTGGGATACGTTTATTGTCAGTTTCACCTCACATGCACCGATTGGTCAACTAAATTTAACTTATACACGTGTGTGTATAAATGTAGTAACTGCCAGTATTTAGTAGCAAATTAATAAGAGTTTTTGAATGCTTTTATTTCTCTATCCTTTAGAAAATAAAAAATGTGTAAGCTTTTGTTGTTTCTTCACCCTAAAGACTTTCTGATATTATTTCTACATTCCTGATTGCCTTCGTTTGCCTTTACATCTTAGATGGGTGATTGTGTCGTATCAAATAATTAAAAAGCCAAAAAGAATAAGACATATTAATATATTAAAAATTAATAACTTAGAAATATTGAATGTATTCACATTAACAGTATAATTAATTTGTTTAGAACAGAATATATAAATATTACAAGTGTTACATATATATTTTTACATTCCCTTCTAATGTTATGTTATGTTATGTTATGTTATATATATTTATATTATTGTTGACACGTGGAAGGTCCTCGGTGTAACATGATCGGTAATGACAAGTAGTCGGTATAATATAGTCGACAGTGACAAGTCGTCGTATAACATAGTCGACAGTCACAAATCGTCGGTACAACATAGTCGGCAGGGACCAGTCACCGTGTAACATAGTCGACAGTCACAAGTCGTCTGTGTAACATGGTCGTTAGTCATTGCAGGTGGATAAAAGTTACAAGTAACATACCGGCAGAAATATTTACCCTTCTACGAAGAGGTTATTAAGAAACAAATTCTTATATATGATACATTTTATGTTAGATATAAAGCAGTAGTCTTAGTCACACGGGGGAGTACCTTTATCTCATGAAACACGTCTTGTTCCCACGACATTTTAAGGGATCGTTCTCTACAAAATCAAGTGAGCTTTAAAATAACCACATTGCAGATACAAAAGTGAATTCAAAATTATTTTTGTTTAATGTTCCATCCAGGGGGGAAAAATGCATAACGAAATTTTGTTCCATCAACTTTCCGCTATTTTATTGTGCTTGAGCTTCCAGCTCAACTGTCTTTCCAGAAACGGCTATTTTTCTATAAGGCCCCAATGGTCCTAGATACGGTCGCATCTGGCTGATTTATGACGTCATCGCTCGCAGGATCAGAAACTTCATCACTCACAGGATCAGAAAAAGGTGAAGAAAATTTTTGCTTTCTCAGAGTGGCCATGACCTGTAAGTATGTGAAATTTGACCTTTTAACTATATGGAATTGATGACGTCAAAAAATGTTCAAAATCTGAAGTCATAAATTTTGACCGTTTTAAAACCTCAACTGTCATGGCGTCAAAGCAAGTGGCAAGGAGCCGAAGAAAGTAAATAAAACTTTAAGTTTTCATGGTTAATTTGTTAAATGGTGGGAAAGAGAATTTAAATTTCTACACTGTTGCTGTTATTAATCATAACTTGATTTTGATGAGAACGATCCCTTTAACTTAACAAATTATTTACATTTTAAATTTCAGACAATGCTAATTCTGTTCGAACGCTCAAAACATTTTACAATTTAATGTTTGATAAAATTTTTGATATTGTGTGAGTTTTAGAAGGCTTAGAATTGACCAATATCAAAAACATTTCCTGGAAGCATTATGATGAAAAAATATACGGTTGCTTATTGGATTTTTCTGCCAACAGCATGAAAATTAAAACAAAATTTTTTCCTTTATTTGAGCTCAAAATTTTTATTTATTGGATTTATTGAAACGAAAACATGGAGAGCAACGAAGAAGAGCAGATATTGGATTAAATTACAGTCCATCATATCAGTTAGTACAGTTAGTAACGCCTTATTGAAAGTGTTATTGCGCCATTCACCTTTACTAGCTTCTGTTTTATCGGCTCCATCTAATCCCTATTTATTTGTCGGAATCGTAGATAAATAACATTGTTCAAAATCGCGTATGCCTGTCATTTGCTATGAATATTCCTCGAAATAGATTACTATTGTTTTCAAGCACGAGGAGTGTTGGGAAAGAGATTTATGTTTGTTAGTCTTTTTGGTGCTTAATTTTATTGCGTCTCGATTTTTTCTTTAATTCAGTTCTTTTAGTTATGCCTCGATTAACATATGTACGCTTCTTCTTTTTCTTTTTCCTTCTCTTCTTTTTCTTTTTCTCCACAGCTACTTGCGCCATGTTCATTACGTTCGAACTTATAGCGGTCATCTCCATCGTAGTTGCTACTGGTGCTTTACCTGTAATATATCAGTAAAAAATATGTATAAAAAATCGCTGTAAAGGAGAGTGTCCTACGTAGGATAACGATTTGCTCGACCGGCGTATTTGGATTAATTCGTTCTACAATTAACACTTAAACAGGGCCGTAATATCTGTGTTTCGAAATCTTTCCTAACCGAACTGTAACAATGACAACCACTGGATCAAGTTTTTTAATTATTGTTATAAAGAGTGTTAATGGCGTAATGTTTATATTATATTGAATAAAAAGTAACTTAAAAACAACATAACTTTCACGAATAGGATCCTTTGTAATTCATTAACACCGGCATAAAATTCCTACCACAAATGTGGAAAGCTGACACGAAACCGATAGCGCATGCGCGTACATTATTCTAACGCCTATGATTTATTACTTAAATTATTGGTACGGGGTATGAATAGCACGAATGGCACAAGAGCACGGGAGCACGGATGGCACGGGATTTAGCAAACTCCAAATCTTGTACAGTCGACTCTCGATATCTCGAACATCCTCTATCTCGAACTCTCCACTATCTCGAACAGAAAGTTCGGTCCCTTGGACATTTCGCACACATTTCTAGTAATTTCCTCGCTATTACGAACGAGTTTTACCGTCCCCTGAGCACATCTCTCTCCCTGTCTCGAACTTTCGCCCTGGAAACACTAAGAAATGCTGCGCTGTACAGCAACGTAGGAGAGGACATGCAGTCCTTGATTGTAAAATTCGAGACTATGTTTACCAAAGAAAGATTGGCTTCCTTAAAGCAACCTGACATAACGAGTTATTTTAAAACGGTTTAATGGTTAGCATAGTTGTGCTGTACTGTATCTTTTGAGACAAAATACATGTACTGGTGTATAGGAAAAGTTATTCTTTAGTTGTTAGTCATTTTTTTTCACATTTCCGATTTTTTTCTGATTTTGAATACTTTTTCTCTATTTCGATCCTTCTCTATCTCGAACTAATTTCCCGGTCCCTTGCAAGTTCGAGATAACGAGAGTCGACTGTATGTTCTTGTTTTCCATTTCCCTTTGTTCATGATATTTATTTAAGTAAATTCAATGAGCACATGCTTATTATAACGAGCAAGTAACACACTTCAATAGTCTTTATAGGCTTCTGACATAGAGAATAAATGAAGTCTCTAAGGTATTATGTTCTACAGTTTGAGGCAAGGTTCGTGTTTCCTTGTCAAAAATATTTTTCTACTACACATTGGCAGCTAAATTTTCATGTTTCCATATTTAGTTGCTTATTTGGAGTCTCGTTATTTATATTACTTACTTCTCTGTGTAGCGGTTTCTTCCACACCTCCGCTGTAATAATTACGGGCTGATTGATCTCCACCATACGTAGCCATATTCTGCATGTTGCCATTAGATTGAGTGAAGTAAGCTCTTCTTCCTTCTTTTCTTACCGTATTACCTGATGGAGATAGAAGTTTAAGAGTAAACAGTTTAAACAAAGAAACAATTTTGTTGTCGGTGTTGGCGTTGGCGGTGTGTTGTGGTGGAGTTTAGTAATTTCATGCAGCTAAAAACTAGTTTTCCCTAAGAGGAGTTTTCCGAGCTGCCGGAAATAATAGAATCTGATTAGTTGTTTCAAAACGTACAACTAAAAATTAGAATGTGTTTCAACTTTTTTTATTTAAGTCGTGCGGTCAAGAAAATGCAAAGCAGGTTCGTGCGTAAACGTCCGTTTAATGGAAGTCAGCCTTACTTGAAAAATTCTGTTATCCTTTTTTGTAGCAACCTGCAACAACCAGACATCGTATATAT
>JANTOQ010341242.1:0-12454 GCA_027564595.1 Bythotiara depressa
CTTGGTTGATGACTTTATAGGGAAACTTTGGATAAGTGGAACATTTGCTAAGTGGAACTGTTTTCTTTGGTCCCCTGTATACTGTATATTCCTTTTGAATAAAAAATAAATTTTCTTTAGAAAAGAAGATAAGTCATGATTTATCTTCTTTAGCTTCTCCGAAAACAACATAAAAAAGGAGTTCAATATTTTATGTGCCTCATTTTCATGAGAACAACAACCTCTGAAGGTAATTTGTTTTGATTGGTAATTGAGATTGAAACACACCAAAGGAACGCGTTATCAAGCCTCGTTTTGATATAATCATGATTACTAAAGTATACAGTACCAGCGGGAATGAATGTTTCACTTGTTAAAAGAAAGTCTAAAATGCTATCTAAACTGTTCTGTAGAATTGTAGTAAAGAAAATAAAGATTTTCAGAATAAAACAAAGATGGACAATCAGAGAGAATAAAAGTATTTGTGTACAAACTAAGATGTGAGTGGCGTACGTCAAATGTTCCAGATCTTAATTCCCATACACACTGATGCAATCTGTACCGTACATCTTCGTATGATTTGAAAACATGTTTAGTACGTTTATTGCAAATATATTTGGACAAGTGTACGTACGCACGTACGCCTATTTGTTGCACCCTGAGTTATTTTTTTAAACAAAAGTCTCTTGGATATCAGCACCTTTTCAAGTCACTGAATACTGTCAAACTCTGGTGGAAGGTTTTCAATTTTTAATTTTTAACAGCTTGACAAGGTGTATCACCTTTTGAAATGTTATTATGGCATGTTTTACATATATAAAATAGACCATCAAAGGAGGAGACTAAAGAATAAACTGCTTCTGGCACTTTATATTTGCTAATTACAAAATAAAGAACTGACTTTTTATATAACCAACGATTGCATACAACACAGATAAAAAATAGACCTTCTTGGATCAACTGTTTTAAAGAATCAACTATATTACTGTCACCAATGAATTTGTTCCTAAATCAAATCGCCTTTGTTGTTGTCTCTGCCTCGTTTTTTGTTTTTCCTGTTCATGTTGAGGGGTACCAAATATATTTGCATACTTATCTTTCTTCTTTTGTTTTTCACAGGAATGTTCAGGAGTAACAAATATATTCGTTCATCTCTCTCTCATCTTTTCTTTAAGACGTTTATGCTTTGGAGTACCACAACACTTGAATAAGTTTTTCTTTTATGTTCTTTCACTATTGAAGGTATCAAAGTTTGCACCATATTATTTAAATCAACTTCCCTAATTTGAATTTCTATCAGCTGCATCTGAATACCTTAGATTTTGATACTCCAAATAGACATACTTAATATTATTGCTTGATCTGAGAAAGTGAATGAAATTTCATTACAATAGAAAAACCATGTGAACTTGGGATACCTCTTTCATTTCTACTATGGGAATCAAATACATAGTAAAAACCAGAGATAAAAATGATTGCAGTCGCATTATCCTGTAAGAGTAAAATAGCTCCACTACCAGGGGTTGGGTTAGACAAGAAGTTGCATAGAATACCAGCTTGACATGTAGCTTCATTTTGATAGAGATCTAGTTTTTGTGCCCTACAGGATAAACCTGTATGTAAAAACGCTCAGGAATATCATTGACATCAAGATATCTCTGCACACAAGGACTTGTACAAGGAATCACCTTGATCTAAAATGTAATCAAGATCTGTACTTCCCCAAAGGGATATTTTTCTAATTTTAGACCATGTAATTGCAAGTAAAGCATTACCGACACATTGTTGTCCAGCAGTTTCTGTATCACCTTGGTGGTAAGAACCTTGCACAAACTTAATAATAGTATAAAACTCCATATTTAGAAAACACAGTGAAATAAGGGTTGGAAACTGTACAGTTATTTAGGCTTTTTTTAGTGTGCTGGAAACTGCACACATATTTACAGTGCTGGAAAATGCATGTGTATATATTTGAAAGTTTATGGTGCTGGAAACTGCACACGTATTTAGAGGTTTAACATGCCAGAAACTGCATGTGTATTTCGAAAGTTTACGGTGCTGGAAACTGCACATGTATTTTGAAAGTCTATGGTGCTGGAAACTGCACACGTATTTAGCTAGAGGTTTAAAGTGCTGGAAACTGCACCTGTGTTTTGAAGGTTTATGGTGCTGGAAACGGAACGTGTATGTAAATTAGCAGCAACAAAAAACTACACGACAATCTTTTGTCTAGCTACCTATTGCTCAGCTAGAAAGGTGCAGCAAAAAGAGATTTGTGGATAACTGTTGAATATTGAAAAGCTGCACACTTGGAAATAAGCATATTGAAAAGCTGCACACTTGGAAATAAGCAGCCTGGATACCGTGAATTTCCCAGCACCCAGCCAGAGTCTAGTTGTAATTTTTGAACGATCGCTGCCACCACCATCTTACATCTGCATTTTAAATATCCTTGCGGATAATAAATTAAAACACTTTTTAAACTAAATAAAACTGGGGGAAATGTTAAAATATTCATTTCCAATTCATGTCATTTTTTCCCATTGAATGCATTTTTGCTTTCCAGGTCACAGTAAAGACAGTCTAGCAGAGAAACAATACATAATAAAAGTAACTTTCTATCTTATGTAGGAAAATAAGATATTAGGATGTGTGCTTATAAATCTTGGAAGGTAAGTGTCCAACAGATATATCAGAATGTAGAAAAATATGACAAATTAGATAAAGAATCGAGAGTAAATATGGCTGAAGTAAAGGTTTGTGATGTTTCTTATAAGTATATATTAAGATGAACGCTGCTACTTTCCTGAAAGTTAATTTGAACATACCGTGAAAGCCATTAGAAACACGAAGATAAATGTGAACAAAAACAATGTAACCAATATCATAAAAAACTGTTGGAATTTCAAACCTACGATCACACAAATTACAATAATTGAAACTCAAAACAATATTTCCATTATAATTTTGAACCATTATGCTTTTTTAATAAAAGATAAGTGCTAGGCACAATAGATGAAAAAACATTTGTGCTTCTGAGTTTCTGCTTTAATATTTAATACAATTACTTTTTCATCAAAAAACAAATGATATATCCAGTTTTGTTTAATTCTCAAAAATCTGCCATCATTAAAAATGCAATATATTTTGACTTGTGAAAGTAAGTCAAGTGAAAATTAATCATCTTCTAATTACAATAAGCAGCATGCAGGTTGTTGCAGATAGCAAGGAGGAATGTATCTCAATTTGTATTGTTAATATGGTAGCTAATTGGTAAGAAAATGTGTTATTCATATATGGAAATAATGTAATAAATATATTTATATGGATCAAAAGTCAGCTAATAAATAAATTAAAGATATGCTTAATTTTTTTCTTTATTAACTATGGTATTAACAGTATTTGCCAATATCTATTATTGCCACCTTTTGAAATATTGTAATTTTTCAACTGAGGATGTCAATTGTAGATAATGACATTTTAATAATGAAACTTCTTGCCACCTTACTTTTTATTAATCTTTATCTTGTATTTCTATTTTATATATTGTATATACTTTTTTTTATTAGGTTTGAAAGGCCATGCATAATATCACATCTTCGCATTACAAGTAAAACTGAAACATCGTGTGAATTAAAATGGGAGCACCAAGACGATGATGTTGATTTCATACTTGAAAGCATAAGAAGTAACTCTAATGGTTTTAAGATTATGAAAGAAATCTGGAAGAACCGGGAATACAGTGTTAAAGATCTCCGATCTGGAGAAAGCTATATTTTTCGTGTCATAGCACATAATACATATGGTCTTTCAACACCAGTGGAAATAGCATACCAACATAGGTACTCTAATATTTCTTATGTAAATGTAATACATAATGTTCAAATTGTTTCTTCACTTTTATTTCTGATGTTGTTGAATAGTGTCTTTTATACACAATTCTATGTTAAAAAGTTTCAGAACACTGAAACATTGTAACAGGAATTCTCAAAATATGGGGATCTAATGTTTTTGTATTTTATACAAACTCAGAATCATCATCAGAATACAGAAGAAGTGAAACAAATTGAGGATTTTTTTCCACTTCTCTGGGTACTAGCCAACAATCTAAGCTTGTTTGGCTATCTAAGAAGTCATTTTCCAAGGTGAAAGAATAAACTAAATGTTGAAACTATTATATAAAATAAAAACAAAACATAAAAGGACACTAAAAACATGAACAATTAACTCTTATTTCCACAAGACAATTTAATTTAGGAAGGGGTGGTTAGGAAATGATTAGACTGTCATGCATGATGGTTGAAAGTAGGAGGGTGTGGGAAATTAGGGTGCAGAGTCATTCAAGTGAAGGCTAGTTGTGATTGGTTATTGCATGCTATCATGTGGTTGGTGGAAAGTGAAGTCATGTAAATAATAGAGCAGTGTTGTGTATGTTGTGTATAAATGACGGCAAGTGGTTGAATGATGATTGAACTTGTGTTATGATTGTAAATGGTGACATACAGGCATGTCGGCAAAGTAATCATGTATCATGCAAAAATATCTTAAGGTTGTATACGACTTGCAATTTTGTGAACCAAAAATGTTTGAAGAGCATGGGTTTCTTTTTGAAATTACAAATAATTGGACATCTGTAAGTTTGATACCAATAGCCCATTCATAGGGTACAATCAGAAACGTCAATATGACTTTGTTATATCTACATCACTATTACATTTAGTGCTAAGTCTGTGTTTGATGAAATGAAAGATTAGGGTTTATTTTATTCAATGCTCCAAACATTGTCGGACCCTTCTGAATAAAGAAAAACTTACTTAGAATGTTCTGATAATTAACTAGATAATCTTGCTATCTGAGTCATTACCATAGCATATATGATGTTTAGCTAACTCAGTTATTAAAGAGGCCGGCATTGAAGTTCCAGAGAAAAATATATTGGGAAGATATGTACAGATACCAAACAAGATTACTAGAGTTAGCTGTTAGGCATAGAATTGTGCTTAATAAAGCTTGAAAAAAAGTTTAAATCGGATGTGCATATTATATTTGGTATAACTAAGAGATGGTACAAAACTCATAAAAATTTTATAGATGAGGTGAATGAAGATCAAGTCTACACAAATATCAACTGCCATCTGAAAATACATCCTAAATATGGCCAATATCAGTTTATCTACATGCAATGAGCTAAATGAAATTATTGAAGGCCTTTAATGTCATTTTGTTATATATAGGGCTTATTGGGTGATGAACAACTTCTCAGGTTTTCATTAGCTTCTTCTTTTCTAAATCTTTTGCCTTTTCAGTATTTAGATTCATTTTAAATTAAAGATACTGTATACATTCATCACACATGTTCCGTATTTTAAAAATATCTTGCTTTCTTCAATTAATCTATATATAAAAGAATATATTTTATGAATGCTGAATAATTCCTCTATGTAACTATATAGTTCTTGTATGGCTTTTATTTTGCATTATAAAGCTTTTGTTTTATATTAATAAAATCAGTACATGTTTTTATATTTTAAATGAGTAGAATGTGAGCATTCACGCAAATGCTCAAATATATTTATAATCTTTATAGTTTGCATTGTGTAAAAACGTAATAGTAAGTAGGAAAATTTGGGAAAAATCTTTATCTTTCCCCTTTTTTCATGTAACCCAAGTTAAATTTTCTACTTTTTATTCAAAATAAATATTGCTTAATACCTTAGCTTTTATGGGGTACAGAAAAAAAAATGATGTGATGAATGTATACACCAACTAGGGATGTTTATCTATTCTCTCACTACTATCACAACCCATTATGACAACAGAGTTATGTTGTGTTAACTTTTGGAAATAGTTGTTGTTTTATGTTTCCTGATTTTCATAACATAATATTTGTAAGGTCTCTAAAGAATTTTTAATGCTTTTACATTCTATCATGATGGCTGTCAAATGTATACAATGGCATATTAGGGCATATTAATTTATACTATGGGAAATATTCATATTTATATTCATATTTACATTCCTTTGCATGATTTTCTCTTCATGTGGATTTTTTTATTCCATTATATATTTATACATATTTGGTAAATCTAATTTTTTAGCAAGTGATGTTGATTCCAACCCAGGACCTTATGCCAATAAATATAAAAATTTAAAGTATATGCGATTGGAATTTGAAAGCATTCCAGGGCACAAAATAATGCTGTACATGTGTATGCCTGTACGCAAAATTCAAGTTTATTAGCACCTTCTTACAAGTAATTTTTGTAGGAAGTACACTAATGTACATACAAATTGGGATTATGTTGTGTGCCAAGTGAAATGACTTTGCCACTCACTGCACAACCTACTTCTGTTATATCTGTTAATGTACGCTGTTTTTTTGCCTATATTAAATTTACAAAAAGTTTGTTAATTTACTGAGTACTCTAATAAAAACCTTGTTCAAAAAGAAGACTTGACAGCTTTTTGTAATAGAAACCAGGTTCCAAAGTTCATCTCCACCACATATAATTACTTTAAATGAATGAAATCAACCCTGCTTAGTTATTTAAACTATTCAAACTTTGCACAGTCTTTAAATTGGCATTCCTTTTAATGTCTTACCACCTAGATCATTTTACATTAGTTGAATTTAGAAGTATGTGTAATTTACGTCAATAAACATTTCCATTGTTGATCATTATGATTAAGTAATACATTTAAATTTTAAACTTATAACTTTACCCACGGAATAATTAAGAAATTAAAGTACCTGTAGTTATTGCATGATTTTAACTTTAAAGAAGCAAGATACATAAAACGTAGACTAGAATAGTTGTTCTTTCAAATATATTGTTATTTGCGATACGTTCACGGGAAAAAATGTTTATCAGTGTTTTATATCTTGTTTCTAGCATCCTGCATGTTGGTAAATTAATGCTATTCGGTGTATAATTCAAGAGAGTAGTAGCTGGGTAAATTTATGAAAAACTACCAGCAGTTTACAGTGTTGCAAATAACAGTTGGTCTTCGGCCACTGCCAATCATTTTAATATGTTGATCGGACAAAAAATATGTTAAAATTGCTAAAAAACCAAGCTCTTGTTTTTTGTAATTGAAAACTAGTTATTCCTCTCTTAGAGTCGTGTAACTTTTCCTTTGCTGTTCGGTATGTCCACGTTAGATAGGTAGCTTAGTGTACCATATTTGTTTATCAGATGAGGCATGCATAAATATGGTCAGCAGTCTTATATTATATTATAAACTGTCCAGGGGGTAGTACATTTAACTTAATCCTAAATTATCATTGTGTTTAGTTAGGTACAAGAACCAGATATTATTATTTTTCACAATAACCATTAGTTATGAATTATTTATCTCACTTTACACGATTAATGTTTTTTATCAATTGTTACTTTGTTAATTGATTTTTTGCATCTTATTTTTTCTTCAACATCTATTTTTGTAACAGGTCATGCATGTGCATTGTAAAATGATTCCCAGAAGGCACACTTCATCATTGATGTTTTAATAACAATGCAACATAATAATATAAACTATATATATCTTTGATTCATTGAATAGTCTAGGTTTGTTTGAAATGTTTTTAGGGAATCACAAAGGTGCCCACCTTATGCTTTTTTTTGACACCACTAATTGAAAAATAATTTAGATAGCATGCCAGCTGGTAATGTTGTTGTAATGAAATAATAAAACTCATCTTTGCATACATTGCTTTGTCGTCAAACACAATTAGCCACAAATTTTGAGAGACAGAAGTGAATAATAAAGGTCAGACATCGTTGTTTATCTATGTTTTAGAGGCTTAGAAATCGAACTAGCGGACTTAGAACGTTCTTTAAAAGATACGTTGCAGCCGGAAAGCTACGTACGTAAGATAGTAATTTGACGTACACCAACATACTTAACAGATTTTAATTATTTTGCGCCCTGTATTCCTATTGATGATTTCATTAAAATGCCTTGACTCAAGGCTTGTGTTACAACTTTCATGTTTGATATTGTTTGTTTATCAGAAGAATTTGCCAATTATTTATTTTCAGGTGATGATGTAAGGTTGAGCTTACCTGGTTATTTATTGAGACATTATGATCATCCTCCAGATAATAAACAGAGAGACATTTGTGTTCATTACATTTGCAGTATTTCATTATGTCTCTCTATAATCTCTGAATCAATCTATAAAAGAATTTGATTAATTTAAAAAGGGTTTTAAATAGCAATCCACAATATAAACAAAAACAATCAAATATCTCTTCTTATTAGGAATTTTAATGCTAGGAATATCAATTAGTGGGAAGGAGATGGTAGTCATCATGGCATGCATCATTTAATTAATCTTGCAACTCATGTTTTGCCATATTTGTCATCTTCTATTGATGTTTTGTTTACTTCACAACCTGAAAGTGGTGTACATTCAACCCTCTTTGAGAGGTGTCATCGCCAAATTATTATTGAGAAAATTAACTAACTAACATTTGTAATACATTAAATGATACTCAGGTTTGAAAGCATAATTGTCTTTACTTAGAATATCATTATCATCAATGTGAAGTTGATGTACATAAGTAGGACAGATGTAGTTTTAAGAGTAAACCCGGGAAATTACTAGGATTATCTATAACAGTGCATTGGTCAGCAAATAAATTATTAAACTAGCTTTTACACAAATTATGAGCAATATAAGAGGGGATATTTTCTTATTTCATATTATTTTATCAATTATACGTCCATTAAATTATAAAGCTCGTGGATGGGATAAAGTTTCATATAGACTGAAAAAATATATTGATTGTCAAATGAAAATTATTTTAGAACAGGAGTATATCCAGATAAATGGAAGAATATTGTCCCTGCCCATAAGAAAAATGAAAAGAATACTTTTAAAATAATTTTGCAATCTCTCTAACCTATGAGTGTAAAATGTCATGAAAACCTTATTTTTAATGCAATGTATTCATATTTTAGAAAAACAATAATATAATTTGCCACTTTCAATTATGATCTTGGAAAGGTAATTCATGCATTGCACAGCTGTTTGCTATAACACAGAAAGTATTTTCAGATTTTGATGCTAAATCCTCATTTGACACTTGTGGCATTTTCTAAGTTATATACTAATGTTTTCTTTTTAAATTGAAAACAAATGGCATTGATGGGCCTCTTTTCAATTTCCTAAAACACTTTGTTTCAGAAAGAAGGAGTGACACTTAATGTTGAAAATTCTTCTTGGAAGGAAATTAATTAATGCGGGTGTACTACATGGATCTGCCCTGGGTCCATTTATTTCTTAATATTTCTTAATGATTTACCATGGGACATGCAATGGAAAATATCTTTCAATCCTGACCCTATTAAACAAGCAGAGGAAGTTATATTTTCTACTAAAGTAAATCTTCTCCCCTCAAGTCCCTCCTATATATCATTTAATAATAATAATGGAAATCTCTAAACCATCTCATAAAAATTTAGCTATGATGTTAGATTCCAAGCTTAATTTTAATTATCATCTGAATGAAATGATATCTAAATAAAGCAAATAAATGTATAGTGGTCATTCACTGCTTATACAATTATTTCCCCAGAAAAACGTTATTAAATTTATATAAAGCTTGTATAAGACCTAATTTAGATTACGGTGATATGATGTCCTATAACCCAAAAATAATAATTATATTACATAAATACTTGAATCGATGCTGTAGCTATTACTTATATAAATTAGTTATCTCATTAATAAAAAAATTATGTTCCAGGACTCATGGATTCACTAAGAAATTGGCTAATGAGAGTGGTATTGAGACATTGCCAACAGGTATATATTATTTAATTTTCTGCCTAGATTTCTTTTTACTTTGTGATATAGTTCTGAAGAATTGCATATGAATTTGTTGATATAAGTTGAAACTATTTTCTTTTGGCCTTTGCAATAATTGGTATAATAAAAGTGATACCAAATATAAATTTAACCTGCTGCAATCATGAGCATAGAGGACAATTGTCACTTATCTTTTTTCCCAAGTGGGCAGAATTTTGCTGATGGAAAATACTTGATTATAATGTTAGAGTACATGTTTAGTAACATTTTCCTGTAGCAAAATTCCGCCAGCACAGAAATAAGTGATACGTGGAGATTGGCCTAATTATAATAGAGATCAGGTGTCAAATTCACACAAATATATTGTGTCACAAATGTGAACAGTTTTATTCTGCTTGATTGTTCAGCATGGTTGGAGAAGGAGATATGTTTAATTTGCTTTAGAACTGGATCCTTTGCAGTGCATGCTCTACATACCATTTTGAAGGTGTTAAAAAGTTAAAATATCTTCTTACTGGGTCTATATGGAAATCATGCCCCCTTTAAGGTAAAAAGTGCTCCTTTTGTGTGTGATCCTACTTGTTTCTTGTCAGTGTTACTGCATTCTCTCTTCTTGGGCTTTTAACCACTATTGACACCTAAAACATGTATAATTTGGCCAAGATTGTAGCTAACAAATGTAATTTTTTCATATTCTGTCTTAATAGTATCAATAACCTACTAGCTCAAAGCAGCTTTCTAAGCAGCACCTTTCGATTACTTTGACAAGTTTGTTTACAAGATAAAACAATGGGTACCTGAATCCACATTCTCAGGAACTAAATTGTTAAACTCTCTTTTATATATTTTGGTAAACATTAAAGTGGCACTATCTCAAACCAGTGTTACCCAGCAGTGCCCTGTTTCTATTTTCATTGATTTTCCCTAAAGTTTTCTTGCAATTTTATCCAACAGAGTTGCTACAGTATGATAAAATAGTATGATAAAATTTTATTATTATACCTTTGTAGTTAATCTCTTCTTCAAATTTGATCAAACAAAAGAAAGCTAATTTTTTTGACCTCATGAGAAGAAACCAAATTTTCAGCTCCAAATCTTTGCAATAAAAGTTAAAAAAAGTTTGTTTTACACATCACAGTGCTTTTGAATTTGTGTGTGAAATTTTGCATGCAGTTAGAACTTGTGCATACCAATATCTTCAGAAAATAAAATTTATCTGGCACAGCACCACTTTAAGTTTGTATGAATGAATATAATGATAGATACATAGGAACACAGCACCAAAATTATAAAAACAAAGTGCCACATGTGATGTAAAAGGATCCAAACATGTATAGGGACAAGATTCTACACTTTTTCAGTGTACTAATGACTTTAGAAAACAATATTATAGACTAATGCAAATTATCTCAACACCATCCTCTTCATCAGTAGGTATGCCCTGGTAAACTATCTTACAAAGGTCTTTCAAAAACTCATAAGATCGTTTTATAAGATCCTAAAAGAATCCTTTTAAAAATCTTAAACCTTTCTTGCAAGAATCTTGGAAAATCTTCCAAGATTCTTGTAAGATTTATGTGAAAGTATCGTGGAAGATGTCTGTATCTTGAAAGTCTTGTTTGTATAACATTTCTGTAATAAAAGAGACAATTTCAACATGCAGCAAGTTTTCCTGCCAATAGCTGGGTACAGATAGGCTAAGTGGGCGTTAGATCGACCTATCCAGCCTAGTAGCATAACATTCACACACCTGGATTATCCTCCAGCTTGGGATGTTCTATGAGAGAACACTATTTTCTCACTTTTAGCACCCTGTAGGAGTGCCCATAGTTCAACCCAATTCTACAGTGGATAGACTTACTCCATTAACCCTGGTTATGGTCTCCCATTATACACGCCTGCGGTGGATGGCTGGTGTAAAAAGACACATTTTATGTTGTTTTGTATCTGCGCCTCTCTCTGACTACGTCAACACTTATACAGTTTCATTTGACGTTTTCTCCATACAACATTTTAAATGTGTACAAGTGAACATAGGAAAAAGATCTTCCATTCTACAATGCCATGGTAAAAGCAGGATGGGGTGTAAATTCAAATACCATTAATCTTTTGCCTGTTGAAATTTATTCATAGCTCAAATCAAATGTTAAACGATCTTACCTATATATTATTTCCTGAAATTGTAGAAACTACAGAACAATTGTTTCTGTTTAACTATTTATGGAAATTGTGCATACATGCAGTCTTAGGCCCTGTAATATAGCAATTTACGGTTTTGAATGTAGATCAATTTGCTTACACCCTAAAAACAGTGAAAATTTAGCAAACATAAATTCATATATTAAGTAACTTTTTAAAAAGGCACATTTAAACTATATATTATGCTGATAAGTATGTCTTAATAACATTCCATGATTATGCAATTATCCATCAAACAGTTAAAAAAGTTATAATATTTCACTTCCATTGCATAGAGCTGTTAATTAGCCATGGATCTTCAATTGCAACAGCAATTCATGTTTTTTGTTAATCTATATTAAGTTCTCTTTCTCTTTCTTTTAAGATCCAGATGGCTTGTGTTGCACTATGCAATTAAAAAGATTTCTACTCATGGATGTACAAGTAAAGGATTTGCTCAATTTGAAGACGTCATTTGTA
>JANTOQ010341464.1:0-12452 GCA_027564595.1 Bythotiara depressa
AAAATGTAGAAAAATATAAATAGATAAAACCGTGATAGAAAATATGTAAAATTAAAGAAAAAATACTTAGATCGTGATTGAGTTCCATATTGATCAACTATGCCGACCTGAATATAAATTGTATAAATATTTTCCTTATTTAAACGTGTATAATTCTTAACAGACAAGCAAGTTGAAATGTAACATATACAGTATATTTATTGTGCATATTCTATAATAATCAGATTCTGTAGCACATGTCCATCCTTCTATTCTATAGTCATGAAAACAAGAGAAAATAAGTAATCAAAAGAATGAAAATTGTTTGCTGAAGCACCAGTCTTAGCATATAATTTTTACGATAGTAATAAAGCAAAAAAATATTTTAAATGGTACCAACATTTGATGCTAGTAATCTAATAAAAAATTATAAACATATATATAATGTTTATAATTGTACATACAAAATAATTTGTGACAGCCATTTGCCTCTGTAATCCCATACATAACACACATAAATGCATAATCTCATATAGAAATAGTTGAATTTTCCTTTGTTGCCACATGATTGTTTGCAGCTTTTATTATCTGACCTTTATACCGAGACAAACAGAGACGTAACTTTGAAATGGTATACTTTCCTTCAAAAATACTAAACACGATGGTGTTTTCTTTACGGTTTGGACTTTAAACATTGCCAACTTGGTAACCCATTTATAATGTGTTTCCTCCATGGTCGCCTCACATTTTTATGTGAAGTTCATTTGGAGTAATAAAGGGAAGGTGTGTAATTTGGTGATGTGTGTTTCAGGTGATCGAGACGCGTGAATATGTGAGCTACCAAGTTGTATATGTATGCCCATGGGTGTAAAGTAACAAGCACTCTTTTGCTTGCTAATGATATTGTTGTGAGTGGTGCCAGCCCAGTATTCAGGCCTTCCCCAACCCATTTCTTAGCCACTTCCCTGTTTTTTTTCTCAGATGCCAATTTAATTGCCAATTTCCCAAAAGAAATGTTCAAGCAACAAGGCAAAATATATGAGTAATAAAGCAAGTGTAGAAACTAGCTCATTAAAATTGAAAAATTAGAGACATGAACGTACTTATTCACGAATACATAAATCTCCAAGAAATACGTGAAAGTGGTAACAAGCAAAAGTTGTCGAACGTACCAATGTTTAAAGTTTATAACGAACAGTTTTTCAATATTTATCGCAAATGCCGTTAAACCTATCTACATTGTTGATCTCTTCCATATTTATTTCCCTAACGTCCAGTACTCTATCCACGTGGTATCAAATGTCAACGTAATAGTCCTCAGGTAGGGACGGCTTCCTGTAACATAGTTTTGTGAGAACTTTTGAATAATGAATGGTATATCCATTACATATTATTTTCACACCATAATATTGTTATATTATATATTGTTATATTATATATCACTTAAATCGTAATATGATAATAAATAAATTCAGTTTGAGTTATGAAAACAATAACCACTCTTAATGGGATACTGACTGTTTGTGTACCTGCACAGAACAATACAAAGACTAAGATCACAGTGCAGGTCTATCTTGCGAGACCTATACAGGTATCGAGCGATTTTTATCGAGGAATTTGGTCTGTATAGGTACACAAACAGTCAGTAACCCGTTTATTACCTGGTCAAAGTTAAGGAAAAACAAAGAAGTTTAACTATTCATTCATTCTTTCGTATTCGTTTTTTATTTTATCGAACGTCAATAAAAGCACCAGCCCGACTTTTCAAATACGAACAAATTCGAAAGTTATTGTTTTGCTAGAAAGTGTCAAACAAAAGAACAACTACTATTAAAATCTAAATTCTCCAAACATGTTATAAAAATGGACTCGAACTTTAAAAAAACTGAAACAACAATAACAGTAAAAATTTGTTTGAGAACAAGGTTATTCGTCGTCAGAATCATAAAAGATTCTTCGTCTTTTTGGTTTCGGTAGAGCTGCAAAATTTCGGTTAATGTTTACATTGAATACGCAATTACTAATGTTTGCACCATACAATGTCGAACCCAAAATGTTATCTTGTGAATTTAAAGTATTTGTAGATGTTGTACATAGAATATTTCGATTTTTTATTAATTGCATTGATTGTTTTATTGCACGTTTACGCGATGTGGAAGAAGAGAGTTTATCAGATCTGACATTTGTTTGTGTTGCTTGGTGGAAGGACCGTGGTATGAGTTTAGACTTTCAACAATTTTGTGGCTGTTAAGCTGGAAAACACGAAAAGGGTTTACATTGCTATTATGAACGTTGCTGATGGATGTTTTGCGAGCAGAATGGTTTGAAATCTTGGATCGACTACACGTTTTTTTTTAAAAGCAACGCGTTTATAAGCAACACTAGTAAATTTATTTCAAAAGTTAAGCAACAGTTCTACTAAGAACTTAACGGGCCTAGCAACTCCAAATAATTCTTGGCAATAATTGTCCCTTCGTGTTCCATAAGGTCATACAAACTCGCAGTATGTATAGATTACCTGGCTTGTCGTGTCAGTTATTAAAGTTTGTGTTTCTATGCTTAGCAACAATCAAAGCAACATCAGTAATAAAAATCTGCTCTTCTTGCCAGTCAGGTTTTCGCCAAACAGGTTCTTGTATTTCTCAATTACTTGCTATAACTCATGGTATATTTTCAAATTTTGATGCATATCCTTCACTTGAAACTGGGGGTGTGTTTTTAGATATCTCAAAGGCATTCGACAAAGTCTGGCATGAGGGTTTACCTCATAAATTACAATCCTATGGGGTTAATGGTCCACTTTTAAATCTTATCAAACATTTTTTGAAAAATAGAATGCAACGAGTTGTATTAAATGGTCAAAGGTCATTGTGGAAACATATATTACCTGGAGTACCTCAAGGCTCTATCTTAGTTCCACTATTTTTTCTTATTTATGTTATATATAATAATGTGCAGTCTAATGTTAAAATATTTGCTGATAATCCGTCTCTTTTTCAAGTCATATTAGATAATACACTTTCTTCGAACATTTTGAACAATAACTTAAAATTAATATCTGACTGGGCCTATAAATGGAACATGTGTTTTAATCCAGACCCTACAAAACAAGCTACCGAGGTATTATTTTCTACCAAAAGAAATAGTACCAAACCAATAGCTTTAATATTTACTAATACTTCTGTCACTACGCAAGAAAGACAGAAACACTTAGGTATGATTTTAGACAACAAACTTACCTTTGATCATCACTTGAAGGAGAAAATATCAAAAGCAAACACAGGAATTGGATTAATTAGACGTCTTTTTCACTTTCTACCTAGATCTACTTTAATTAATATTTACAAATCCTAAAATTAGACCAAACTTGGATTACGGAGACACAATTTATGACAACCCTTTAAATGAAACGTTTTGTAACAAAATTGAATCTATTCAATATAATGCTTCATTAGCAAGTACATGTGCCATTTTTGGAACAAATCAAGAACTTGGTTTGGAAAGTTTAAGAGATCGACGATGGTATAGAAGATTATGTTTTTATTACAAAATCATAAATAATCTTACACCAGTATAGTCAAATATTTTTTGTCTTAACGAAGAAATGACTCTTACAACCTTCGTTCATTCCGCTCCTTAAATGCTGTACCTGCCAGTACAAGTTGCTTCAAAGCATCGTTTTTCCCATTTTGTGCTATTAGCTGGAATCAACTTGGTAAAAATATTAAAAATTCCATTTCATTGACATCTTTCACATGTTCCATATTGAAGTTTGTAAGACCTTCCTAATTCAAGACAAAAGAATTACTATAATAGTCATTTGTAGGCGATTTACCAATTGGATATGTTAGGCCATTTTGATAGGCATCAACCTAAAAAAATGCCTATCATATCCAATTGGTAAATCGTCTACAACTGACTATTATAGTCACTCTTTTAAGTCATGAAGTGTGACTATAATGGTAATATATTTGTGAATTATAAAAATATTAAATTGGGTCATGGTTAAGGCTTTTTTTTTTTGCCCTGACCCTGACCATATCGCATAAAGAAATCCCGTCCACCAACCACCAAATTGTGAGATATATATAAAGGTATATATCCCTCTGTGCTTGTGGCGCACTAAAAATGACTTATTTAAATTTTAAAAGTTTCATTTTTTTTTAAATAAATCGTTTTTAGTGCGCCACACCCACAAAGAAAGCGATACCTCTATATATAATTTGTAATTGCTGTAATTGTTAATTATAATAGTCATTTTTAGGCGAGTTACCAATTGGATATAACAGTCATTTTTGAAGGTGACTGTGTTGAACGACCTGAAGTCAGTAAAAACAATGACTCACTTTCTTTCTGGAAATGATTCCAGAACAACATTTGTCACCAAGTAAATCGTGGTACCTCCATCGACTTCTTGATAAAGATTTATTGGGTGAATTTTTAAGTAAAGCTGCAAATATTTTACAAAACTCTTCGTCTACTTGTACAACACGTGTTTTTTATAAGGAACCAAGATCAATCGTTAGAACTAATGTTGCTTACAAAATAGATGATTTTTATTACTGATGTTGCTTAGATTGTTGCTAAGCATAGAAACACAGACTTTAATAAATGACACGACAGACCAGGTAATACTGTGAGTTTGTATGATGTTATGGAACACGACGTGTGAATTATGAAATGTGGAGATAAAATATGTTAAGTTTAAAGGAAATATATCGCAGAGCGCCATTATACCAATGTTTTACTTGAAAAATTGAGTATATGTCAATTTTAGTATTTGGAGTTGTTAGGCCCGTTAAGTTCTTAGTAGAACTGTTGCTTAACTTTTGAAAGAAATTTACTGGTGTTGCTTATAAACGTGTTGCTTTAAAAAAAAAACGTGTTGTAGATCCAAGATTTCAAACCATTCTGCTCGCAAAACATCCATCAGCAACCTTCATAATAGCAATGTAAATCCTCTTCATGTTTTCCAGCTCAGCGGCCACAAAAATGTTGAAAGTCTATAATCATACCACTGTCCTTCCACCGAGCAACAAAAACAAAAGTCAGATCTGATAAATTCTTCTTCATCCACATCGTGTAAACGTGCAATAAAACGACAAATGCAATTAATAACAAATCGAAATATTCTATGTACAACATCTACAAATACTTTTAATTCACAAGATAACATTTTGGGTTCGACATTTCATGGTGCAAACATTAGTAATTGCGTATTCAATGTAAACATTAATCAAAATTTTGCTGCTCTACCGAAACCAAAAAGACGAAGAATCGTTTATGATTCTGACGACGAATAAACTTGTTCTCACACACACTTTACTGTTATTGTTGTTTCAGTTTTTTAAAAATTGGAAACCATTTTTATCACACATTGGGAGAATTTAGAATGCCTGCAGGGGAAGTTTAATTTGTCCTAGCAACCATATTTCAGCTATCTTATTTATTTCTGGCATGCGCAATAACCACAAAGTCTAGATTGAAGAACTTAAAAAGTTGTTCGCCTTACTTAGAGGCGTACTACCGAATTCGTAATTTTTTGAGAAATGACGACGACGAAAGCCCTCTTTAATCCCGCGAGTGTATCCGTTTTTTTTAAATGTTCCGTCCGGTAATCGTTTTTCCTCTTTCTTTTGTTTTTTTATTTTTCTCTGTGTAATATAATTAGAACATGTATGAATCTCTTTTTGAAAATAGAAAATATAATTAATTTTCTTTAATTTGATTTATATTGCTTAGGAACAAAGTTAACTACCCAACTAGGTTCTAAAGCATATTGGTCTATTGTTACCAATTTTTGACACGGTAAGGGTTATCCCTTTAATAAAACAATTTTCTTGAACAATACATTCATTGCAGATATACGCTAGCAAAGGCTTCATTATTTAATAAATATTTTGTGCACCAATGTACAGTAAACATTTTATTGTATTACCTTCCTTTGACTATCAAACTAATACAAAACAGGAAGCGCTGTGCGGCTTGAACATCGATGGTTCTAGCAAATAGTAGTGATTGTTAACTCACAGGCTAAAACAAAATTAGTTTGAACACAGTCGTATCTTAAAAACAGAAAGGTTTATGCGATAAGTGAATTACAGCTGAAATGTCAACATTTCGCTTAGTTTTTCCTCATTTTCAGTAGTTCTAAATGGTTAGAAATTACACGTGACCAATGATACTATATGCGAAAGATAGAAAAGTATGCTTTGGACACAGTCGTGGCAAAAAATACATCAGTGTAAGCGAAAAGGGTGTTTCTGCTAAAATGTCAACATTTCCTTATAAACTTTCAAAGTTTCCTAAAAAAAAATTCTAATTTTGTTTTTCTACATCTACACTGTAAGTACTAACTGCTAGTGTAGCTCTACTAAAAAGTTTAGAAGAACAAAGTTAAAAAACACAAATTAGCTAGCTGTACAATTCAAAAATACTATCTTTGATGTACACATAGCTAGCTCCAAATGAATCAAATTTTACCCGTCAGCTAGGAGGAACCTTTACTCACTGTAACAAATGCTTTAACAACATTTACACAAGGTCATGAAGGTAAAGATAGCTAGCTAAAAAATATCAAATGGTACACATCTTCCCTAGTATTCATAAAAATCAACTTTACTTCGTTCAACAGCGTTGGTATTTTAGTGAGATAAATGGTCAGTTTTATCACTTACACCAGGCATATAGCTATAAAAACGGGAAATTATTAGCTGATTTTAGCTGGCTACCTACCAAAAATTATCTTCTACACAATAACTAACTATTCTTGGCGATACGAATGTAAAAACTGGCTAGCGTGCTAACTGTCAAAAACAACACTTCTCTCAACAATACTCGACAAGTTACAGCTAGCTATATATGACTGCTAATAAATTTCAAGCAAATTTAACAAGTGAAACAAACCTGAAAAAAGCTGGACAAATAGTGCCAATAATATGGGATGAGTGCTAGCAGACAATATCTGTAGTTAGCTAGCTAAACATCCTAGCTAAGCAGATAAAACTAGCAGCAACTCACAACAGAGAGTACCAAAATGTTAGAAATAAAATTAACTGGCCTTATTAATGGATAGTAAACAATAGCTTCTTCTACTTCAACTTCTTTATCACATCTTTTTTCGCAGGCTCTCTGCGAGGAAAGACGTACTTTATTATGTTTAATTATTGCGAGCACGCATCCGCTATCTCCTTCGCAGACTATATAATTATGCTTTCATTTCATTGATACCAACATTTGCATTAAAAAAAAGCACAAGGGGAGTGTGCTCGCCTGCGACCAGATCCGCCGGCGAAAGGCATTGAGCAGGTCTTTACGCAGGCTAGAAAAGGCGCAATAATACCACATTCATAATGCACTGCGAACAGAAACCAATACCGAGGAGTCTTAAAAGGTTAGGACGTTATCGCCAAAAATTAGGAGATAGCGCCCCTGGCGTTAAAAAACAGTGTAGATTAAACATCGATCGCGTAGCTCCAGCCTATTCGTTCATTAAAACAACATAAAGCGCAAGGATGGGATGGCATCTCTATTCATATGTTCTGAAAATTCCAAAAGTGCATTGAACTCTGGTCTTTATCCAAAGCAATGGAAAAGGGCCAATATTGTTCCTGCTCACAAGAAAATCAACAAAACCTACTACGGAATTATAGACCAATCTCTAACAATATTTTCTCTCTAACATATTAAATATTGATTTATAAATAATAAATAATTGGGCCTTTAACCGTATTCAGTCTAGAAGGGCCATCCGCCCCTGTCATTTAAGAAATATATATTTTGAACCGCATGTGCAACTGGACTGAAATTGTGTAGTTATATAGTTATTACAAGGCCCCTAGTCCTTAACCGACCTAAAAGCCTAGACTGAAAAAAGTTAAATAGAAAATGTCATTCAATCCATATCCTTCTAAACAAGGCTTGGAAGTATTTTTCTCGAAGAGAAAATATTTACCTCATTTTCCGGAAAAAACCTTTTAATAATGGTAATGTTTCAAACCAGGAACCTCGCAAACATCTAGAACTGATATTAGACCAAGAGCTTAACTTTAATCATCATTTAAAAGAGAAGTTTGCTAAAGCAAGTAAGAGAATATGCCTACTAATGCGTATCTTTCCTTTTTTACCAAGAAATATATTGAAAAACGTTTACACAAATTTTATTAGAAAACTTCTTGATTATGGTAATATAATATATGACAACCCATTTAATGATCATTTTGCAGCAAAATTGAATCTATTCAATACAATCCTTGCTTCGCAGCTACTGGAGCAATAAAGGTAATAGTCGTAAAAAACGCTACCAGGAACAATTATAAAAAATTAAAACTCCGATATACCTATCAAATATGTTACCAAAAACACAATCTCTTTCTCATAATATACGATTATTTACATCCTCTAATCTTACAGTCGCTAGAACTAAACGTTTTTGTGCCACTTTTTCCTCTTGGTGTGCTAAAAACTGGACTCGCCTTGATCATAATATTAAAAATTTACGTTCTGTTATGTTATTCAAAAAATCATTGGTAGAACATAACCAAGGTTTCGCAGAATACGTCTATCCATAGTGGAATCGGGTTGAAGTTACTAAGTGGCCATGGTGGAAGGATTAAATCTGCTACCTTAGGGTTGTCCGGGAAGTTGCGAACAGTCTTTTTGGTTTGCAAACTTAGTAGCTTCAACCAGGTTCCGCTATGGATAGAAGTATTCCACGAAACCTTGGTTATGGTCTACCACCTATACAGTGTGAAAATACCCTTGTGATGTATACTGTGCTTGTATTGTTCTGAATTTTTAAGTTGTCATCCGTGCAGAGGTTTTAAATGATGGTTTATTCATGTTTGTATGTAATTATAAATACTTTTTAATTGCTACGTAAATAATATACAACACTTTTTACCTAAAGATAAGTGTTTTTTATTATTATAGCTTTTTAAAATAAACATTTTTAACATTTTAACACTTCATTTTATTAACATATTTATTTATTAGTGTTTTCTTAAGAGTGAGTTCTTACTAAATTATACCACTTTTATCTTATAGTTAGCTTTCTACACTCCATGAGTTTTTTTTAATCTAAAATAGTTTAATTTTATATACAATGGAAAGCACAGTTTTTATCTTAATAAAGGATTTTAATTGCCACCATTTTCCGACGTATTTTTAATAGGTATTTTGATAATAGATTCTTTAAAAAGTGACATGCATGTACACTAAGTAGGATATATATATATATATGATAAAATTTGTGATTTTAATTCTTCTTTTTTATAAATATATATATGAATATTAAGTCTGGGCTTAATGGTACTGTTCAGGACTAGGGACTCCATAATGCAAATAATATTTATGACAATATTGTTCAGCCTTTCCGTATTGGTTTTGACAGGCTCATACCAATTAACAAATGTTTGCTCAACCTTTTCCTATAGTTGTTGACAGAGACATACCAGTGAAACAAAACAATTAAAAATCTTGTTAATCCATTTTTTTTCCTTTTCAATACTCTCAAAATCACATTTAGTCCCATTCCGAAGCAAGCAAGGAAACCCTCCCTTTGTCACCGTGTGGTGGGTTCACGGTTGCTTATAAAGTACCATATATCCGCGCGTCTTAAGTCAACACTCAAACTGTACAAGTAAACTGGAAATTTTAGCTACGAGTTTCTACATATACACAATGGCTATTTTTTGCGCTCATTTCAGTTACTTTGGGGCCTTATATAAGAGCATTGTGTGCGTGTTTCTAGGTAAACAGATTGGTGGTGTCTTTAATATCTGGAAATACCTACCAGTGCATTTTGTAAAAAAATCAAATTGTTACTCAAGTTTTCGTTAGATTATTTTCTTGATTTTCTTTATATCTTTATAACTTATATACTGTATAATCACCGCGGGGTAATAGGGCTAAGACAGCAAACTTCAATATCCGAATTATGTCTGTTTTAGAAAACCCTAGTACAGGGATAAGCATGAGACTTTGAATTTGAAGAATTCATAATATGAAGGATTGGGTTGTTGAGGCTAGAAAGTGTGTTCGTGAATAAGCTGGGTACATGACCTATCAAAATAAGTTCAATAATGGATAGTTGTATAAAACAGAATAGTTGAAATAGAAATTATTTCAATACTATGAGACACAACATCAGGGTTATAATGGTAATACTCTTTAAAAGACCTAAGTGCAGTCCAAATTGGCTCATTTACGATAATTTATAAATTTATTATGATCACAGAAATATCTACCTGGATCAGCTGAGTTAAGAATAGTATTTGATTTCTTAGTTTGTGAAATATGTGAAGTTCTACCTTACGACCACGCGAAAAATATTTCAATATTAGGAACAAAAATTTAGGTGCAAAGGGAAAACGAGGATACACAAATAAATATGTAACAACCTATAAGAAGAAGTCCACTACGTCTTTTTCGACCTAAAAATGAGACACAGTCGGATATTTTCCTTGCTTGATGTGGTACATACATCTGCTCGTCTAGAAGTTCCTTGTTTTGTTCTTTGCATAAAATGTAAACAAATCCTACTTTTTTAAACCCGTGTTTTGTGCTAAGCCAATCAGATGTCAAAAAACTGCGTTGCACGGGAAAATGCGTACAATAAATGTAACAAGTGGAAATTCAGTTCCATATTCTCAGTTTTCACACAACACGTAACGTTTTTGATGGAATTGGTTTTGGAGAATAGGATATTTGGAATGAAAGTTTACCCGGATTATGCTCCCTTTGGTCTTGCGAATTTTTACAAATTCGTGACATTCGCATATTTACCTTAATCAGCACTATCTTTTCTTTAATAAGCAATATCTTTCTTATTCCTGTTGAGATATTACGTTGAAATCTTGTGATATTTCCTAACTAATTAAAGATATATCTATATAGCCTCACGCACTCACTCGTCACACTTCCAGCCGCCCCACCACCTCATTTGAAGTGCTGATGTATCAATGACCTTAAAGTTGTTGTGAATAAATTAATTTCTGTCCAAAATTCAGTTCATAAAAATATGTTAAAAATAGTGTATACATCATAGATTTGTTACACTGGAGTGTAATTTAAATTTTTATGTGACTTATTCAAGAATGTAAATTTGTTCCTACAAACTTGATGCAACGTCAAACTTTAACCCTTTATTGACCACGATGTTTAAAAAAAATTATGTTAAAAAAACAAAATTAAACGTCAAATATCTACTTTCTTAAAGATTTTTGGAAATTTATGTCGACACCATTGGAAAGCTACCTTACTCCTCTTTTATTGAAGCTACCTACGCCAGGAGGCGCTTCCCCCTGGATTCCGCTTTCGATGTCATATTGCATCAGTGATAAGTAAGGGGTTAATACAAAATAAATATAACTTAAAAATAAATTTAAAATACCTTAAGTATAACTTTAAACATAATTTTAATACAACTTAGCAATAATTTAATATACCACTTGATACGCTTGTAGAGTAGCCCCTTGATACGCTTGTAGAGTAGCCCCTTGTGAACTTCTCAGTTTCAAAAATACTTTGACATGACGTCACATTACGATAGCGACATATGTAAGAAACCTGTATGTAAATATATTGTCTGTAAAATGTGCAACTTGGCAAATACATAATGTGCCACATGTCCTAATAATTTAAATAATACTTCTGATACTAATATTTGAAAAAAGTTCCATATAGACGGAATAACCGCCTCCCATGGTAAGTTGGGTTAATATAACTTTAAAAAATGTATTTTAATAATTTTAATATAATATTAATGAACCCTATATAGACTAATCGAAATTAGTAAGTAATAGCGTACATACACTTATATTGACAGGCGTATAAACACTATTTCCACATAGCTGCTTCATTTCATATTGTGACAATTTTATCATAACATATTACAATAGGACACCAACCCAAATGGTTTTATTAAATTTATGTTCCATTTACACCATCCCGATTTTAGATTAGATATAATAATTAAGGGACTATAAAAGGTGAAATCACTATTTTGTTATTATTAGCAGCAAACAACATCGAAAGACTAATATAATTAGGAGAACTTGTCCATCAAATAATTAAAATACATTGTCTAAGCATTTAAATCGAGAGACATTCAAATGTTAACCTCCAAATGCATGGGTACAGTGTTAAACAGGAACGGGAACGGGATGTAAATATCTCAGTTGATGCAGAAAGTTGAAGTTCGTGTATATATTTTTATTTTGCAAAATGACAATGCAATTGTTAAGTTATACTTTCCCTTGTAACCGCATTGGAACAAAATCAATTTAAGGTTATTGGAAATCTGAATTTCACATGTATTCCTATATTTACGATTTAACAAATACTGCGTATCAGGCGAGGTAAGGCCAGTCCGCTAAATGTTCGGGTTGGTTCGGTCATCCCGCGCATTTTTCGTTTATCGGAATTCGAACTAACGTCGTGTCGCTGTTTTGCGCTTTCCTGATATTCACGTG